>CAEMYA010000699.1:119847-157522 GCA_903131615.1 Diplodus sargus | reverse complement strand
CAACTTTAGTGCATTATTGTCTGAGGAATTTCCATTACTACACGACACATGCAGCTACACGACTGATTTGCTTGCTTGTATTTTGCTTTGCTTTCAATACTAATTTCTTTGGTGTAGGTTGGATTTTGTTAAAGAGGAAGGGGCACCACTGCATGTGCCTTGGATAAACAATGCAATATTAAATCTGTAAAACTGAAAGTTGCCTTTGCTTCATTGTTTACAGTTGCTTCTTGGGCATTAACCCTGAGATGGGCTCACATTCAAAGAAGAAGCGTGGAGGCATCAGTCGACACGTGAGCGCACTCCAAAGGAAACGTGTTGACTTCCAGTGGTCAATGTAAATATGAAATTGTTACGTAGTTGACTTAAGTATGCTCATATTATGTTCATAAGTTGTAAATTGTGTATGGTAACCAATTTCCGGCTATTGATTAATCACAATTTGATATTGATTCGATTTAATATTGAGTGACTGATTCATAGATTCAGTTAGTGATATCAACGTATGATTTTGAGCTGTAACCTGATTACATAACTACCCCAGCCATGTAACACATCAATACTGGTATCAATATAGACATTAGACAGGGAATGTATGTATCAGCACTTAATAGCTGAATCTGCTCTTTAGAAATGAAAATTCATGTTCAGAGACAGCTCAAGTAAATTGTTGAATTTGATATAATTAATTGATTTTATAATTATTAAAAAATTAAAATGAGTATTGTCTTTGTTTTCTTTGTTCTTGTTTTGACCTTTAATTAAGCAAATCCAAAGCATGTTTGTGTGGTAAAATCACAGGTAACAAGTCAAATTTGCAATATGTTACAGTATTTTTTAAATTGTAAATTTACAGTAAGTTACTGGCTACTGGTTGCATTACTTTTACAGTAAAAATAGAAAAAAATACAGGCAATTACTGTAATTTACATACAGCAAGATACTGTAATTCCACAGCTAAATACTGCTATATTACAGTAATTCCATGGGCATGGCAACTGTGAAGTTACAGTATACAGCTGTAGATACATTGTATTTTACTGTGAAATGTTTACAGTACATTATTGTGAAACATGTACAGTACATTACTGTGAAATATTCACAATAAATTACTGTAAAATTACTGTGAAAGTAATGCAACTAGTAGCCAGTAATTTACTGTAAATTTACAGTGAAAAATTTTACAGTGATATTAAATTCAGCTTGTTGGGACTTGTCAGGATATAACCTTGTCAGGATATAACACTGTTTATTATTTACTAGTAAATGACATGTTTCTAGGTTTCACCCAATTCAATAAAAAATATTGATTTTTTATGTTATTAGTGTATTCAGCTTTCTAAAATAACATGAAAAGTATGTTTGTATAAGGCCTCAGTGGGCTGCTACTGATCAGTATTACCAGCACTTTTGCATGTTACTTGGCATATTGCCCAGCACTTCTGACAAGCTGCCACTACTATTTTCTGCACTCTCCATAAGCATCAGGGAGATGGCCGCAGAATGCTATAAAGTGCTTTCCACTTCCTTATTTTAACCATGTCAAACCAGTTGGGCTGTTCAGACAGATCGTTTTGCATATGCTTTAGACTTAAAGTTTAAGTTTAAGTAAAATGTAAATATCCTATTTTTTGGGCATTGCTTTTGAGGGCATTACTTTTGAGGTTTAAAACATTTGTAAATTTAGTGCCCTCAGTATTATTTCGCTAAGAGCCTCCATCATGTTTAGTGTATTTAATGCTACCATCAATCATGTTATTCATCTGTGTTACAGAGAGACCAGGGCATCACTTTATTTCAAGGTTTTACAAGCATGATAAACTTGGAATTCAGCAAGTTGCATGCAGATGCAGTGACCAGTAAGTTTGTTTGCCTCGTCCCTTCAACTGCATACTATTCAGGTAGTAAGAAGACATGAACATTATGATTAACTCGGGTTAGGGTTAGGGTCATGTTTAATGGCATGAGATTGATACATGCACATTACAGGCAAGTCATGATGTATTGCATTCATTCATTCATTTTATTTGATGCCTGACGTCATGCAGGAACTCATTTAAATTTATGTAGCCTTAAATTAAAGTGTCAAATTTGTGCTTTGTATTTTTCATTAGTTTAAGTCTGCTTGTAAAGAGCCTGTGGGGTGTTTCTTCATAGACCTCCGGGCAGTTTCATCATTGTATAAATGGTGGACATGTGCTGGATTTTCTGGGACACCAGAAGGTTCTCTTTCATTAAGCGGACATGTCCGAAGGCAAGTTGCAAGTTGTCATCTAAAAGCAGAAGTAAACATAAAATGTTCAGTTTCTTAAAGGGGCGCTATGTAGAATTGTATTAGTTACAATATTGATGAGGTAAAAATACAAATGCAAAATTGTTTTCCGTAAGTGAATAAACAAGCTGTTCTCAGAGGAAAATAAGGTCCCAGAATACTGTTTGAAATTATAAAGGTGGCTGGGTCCACCACATATAAACAGAGTGAAACTATATATAACTGTGTTGTCCTTTAAGGTCAGTTTGTTAATTCAGTTTATTCAGTCATGAAATATCCTCAAAAACAATTTGGATATTGAACAATTCTGCAAAGCCCTAAATGTTCAAAGGACACTGCTTTGTTGCAATCGTATGGCTCAGCATCGTCCAATATTAACGTAATATTTAGTAAGATGTCCTGTAAAAAGTGAAACAGCAACAACAACAACAAATCCGTCAGTATACTAACTTTAATCGTGAATGTTTCGGTAATTTTCTCTGTTAATTGCTCTACAGTGATCGTGCTCATCTGCTCTTCATTGTCGCACAGATCGATGATTTTGAACTCGCCTATGGGTGACTGTACCTTCAGCTGGAATACCATTTTGCAGCTTAGCCTGTACAGTGAGGACTGTGTGGAGCGGTCTTCTTGAGACTTATTTATCTTATTTATTCAGGTACAGAAAGTGAGACTGTAGTTAACAGATACATTATCTCTGCTGGTTTGTTTCATGATGTGCGACACTCATAACAGCTGGACAGAGCAACATCTCCAGACAACAGAGAAGCAATTTGACAACTCAACAGGAGAAGTGTTATGACCCGAAAAACACAACACTTACATCTGTCGATGAAGAAGATCAGTTAGACTATTATAGCTGCTGCGCAGCGATGGGTCGGGTCCGGGCTATTTTTGGTCGGGACCAGATTATGAGCTAAGCATAAGTTACCATGGTGATCTAGCCGGGTTAAAAGAGAGCCACCTTCGTAGTACAGGGAAGCCTGGTTTTAGACTCAACATACCTCGCTAACCCACTGAACTGGCTTCGCAGTACACCCCTCTGATGGTGGTGCTACAGCAAGCATCTAAAGTTCAAAACATTGAAAATTCATAACAAATCAACCCGCTAGAACTTCACACTTTCATCAAACTGTAGCCCCAATACTAAAGAAACTTTTGTACATTTAAACCTATTAAAAATTATGAAGTCCAACACTCACTGGACTCACTTTTTTAAACTGTAAAACTTATAAAAACTCCTCCCACAATTTTTGCCTACAGTGCATGAAAATGTTTGACTGTGAACACTACTGTAAACATATACCTGCAAATTGATAAATAAATCTTCAGTGTTCATGAAAAAATGAACATTTTTTAGAGTCATGATGATGTTTGACAAATATCAGAATTTTACCTAAATTTTTTAAAAAATTAAAAAATTGTACCTTTTTGGGAACATTTTGAATTCTGCTCTCATGTGAATAATTGCAGTCAATGCAAGCAGCATTATTAAACATCAGTTATTCACTTATGGAGCAAATCAATCATTTTTAAAAACTAATTACCAACATCTCCATGTGTATTTTCAGATTTTTGTCTTGATAACTGAATTTTTTTACAGTGGTTTCAAATCTGCCTGCACAACAGTGAATGGCTTACTCAATTCGTGAAGCCACTGTTGTATTGCCACTTGCCAATCAGCGCAGAGCGATAGATGACAGTCTTTGGTTCCAGAAGTTGTGAGTTCAAGCCTCAAGTAGTCCAAAATGAACATTGTTGTCAACTCTCTTGTCTTCCTAGTCTCGTGTTTTTTGCTCAGAATTGCCTAATTTGCCAAAAATAGCCCGGACCCGACCCATCGCTGTGCAACAGCTATAATCTGTAACTTATTTTTACATTTTTTTGTGTTTGTCTAATAGTTTTCTGTGACAACTACAAGTCTCTCAGGGCAAAGATGTCCTGTGGTCATGCTGTCACTCTGATGTCTCTCACCAACTCGTGTCGCAGGTTGTTGGAAGAGGAGGTATGATGTTTACAATTTCATCATTATAAGTACATAGCACCAGCTTGTGTATAAAATAGTTATTTTAGAGTGAAAATAAAGCTTTAAGAGTAAAAGAAAAGGGGGGGCACTGTAGCAGTGAGAAACATGGTGAGTTTAGGTCAGCTAAATCATACTCAAACTTTTTAAGGATTTAAAGTTAGATCTTGAAATAAAAGTTAATGTAGCTTTATACAAACAATAACATCGACACCAATGACCGATGAAGATTTTTCCTGATTTTTTAAAAAATATCTAAGGGAATGCCCGGATTTGTGTGTGAACTACCTAACTGTGATGATGAGTGGTCCTTTGAGGAGGTTCGTAAAATGGCTGAAGAAGTGAAGTTCTTTGAAGAGAAAATGTTCAGTAATGCGGCCAAACATTACTTGGGCATCAAAGAGGTAAGAATGCATATTGAATTATTAGAAGAAGAAAAAAAAAATCATTTAAATGCAAGGCTAAATTTAAAACATCTCATCCAATTTTCATGTGTGGTCAAAATCTCCTGTGGTCAGAAATGATCTCTCCAATCTGAATGTGGAGTGCTCAGTGTGCACAGCTAACAGAAAAAGGACTTATAGATTCTGCCGGCAGTGTTTGAAGGAGTGGAATGGTTGGTCTCCTGGTTCGGACCACTGTGACAATGACTGCTGACAGAGCCCATTGGAAATATTAAGGACCTGTGAAGATTTCATAGTCGAGAAGGTGACAGGGGTCACAGGATGTCCCTCAATCCGAGCCTGTCCCACCTGTGGTATGCTGGTGCGACATGATGGAACGAAATGTGTGAACGAATGTTTTGTGTGTCGGAAGATCACTACAGACTGCAAGAAGATAAAACCATACTCATATTTCAATGTTTGTTCCACTGGTGTGGCACCAATACAGACCTCCATTCCTGTGTGGCAGAGCAGATAATTGTCTTTATTGGCACAATATCACACAACATGAGATTTACTTCCCTTTTTTTCACGATAGAAAGATTTACCTGCATAAATTGAGAATAATTTTTTGCTTCAGCTCCGTCAATGTTATCTCACTGTGACAGCATGTATTTTTCACATTTCCTTGTTCAATCAGCTTTGTATTGATCATTTGTTTATTCTCCTGACAAAACTGAATTTCTTTTCCTGTCAAATAAAAATAAATACACATATGCTCTTGGTTTTGATGACAGTATTTCTACTTGAACTATTTCATTTTAGCAGCTCATTGGTGATTCATTGGTGGAATCACTACAAACAAATGACTGTGGTCGAAGAAGTAGGAAGTATGTATTCCTATAGAAAAGTGGGAGGTTAAGTAGCCTTTTCATGGATGGCCAAATGAGGCTGTGTTTGAAGGTGGGATGTCAGGGATATTTAGGTTTGTTGTGAAATCCGATGTGGTTCAATGTGTTAAGATTTTATCGTTATGAAACGACACCAACAACAATAAACCCATAGGCCAACATACTTAAACACTCTGGTTGTCATGATTCAAGCATTGGCAACGCATGAACCATTCAAAGTTAATGAGGCTGTAACAGCCATAAGAGCTAAGCAGGTTTTGGTGAATTTGAACGGAGAAAGTAACAAAGGGCCCTAATAGTTCTGAAACTGACCAGAAATCGTAAGCACCAAAATAAAAGGGCCTATAGAAGCCCAACATGCTAATAAGAAGGTAGACACTTGAGAACAGGGCTATGTTTTAGCCTTAGCAAACACGCCTTAGTTAGGTGCTAGCAATCCCGCCAGATGAACAATGTTAGCAACACACCAGACATGCTAGCAAGAAGATAAACCAAGCAAAATGCAATTGTGCAACTAATATGGAAAAACCACATGTTACAAACTTCGTCATAAACACCAAAATAAACTACTGAATATAAGCCTAACATGCTAGCAAGATAGGAACTTGAAACACATAACCATGTTTTTGCCTTAGCTAGCATTGGCAATGGATTAATAATGTAAGCAAATACTAAACGCACCAGCATGGTGTTAAGCCTGGAGAAACACTTTGAGACATAAGAGTGTAACTAACAGATGAGTACAGATAGTATCCAGACATCCAGAATGTGTGGGGCTAAGGGAGAGAAGATTTTATGGATAGCCTACATCAAGAGTGTGTAGGGTAGCAGCTAGCTACACACGAACATCCACAGGAACATCCGCAGATTCCAATTCCAGTTTGTTGTCCTCGCGTATCTCTCGCATACCAGTGTTCTGTGCAAGTATCCGATTCCGATTCACGTTTGTTGTGATTCTCGCATATATCTCCACTCAAAGTAACTTTTTTCTTAAGATGTGTGTTTGAGAATCGGAACACAGGAGGTGGGGCATGGGGATGGGCTCTGCAGTGATTGGCTCTGGTGTACACAAATTCAGGGGGCATGGCTATCGTGGCTATGGTTGACAATGCTGGTGGAATTCATAAATCATTTATTAACAGTATCACTGTAGTCAAAACAAATCCGAGGTTGCACACCCTTCAACCACGCAGCAGCCATGTTGAAAATCTCAGGTCACTCAGATCCTGATCTGCAGATATATTTCAGGCACACACACACACAGAGAGAGAGAGACAATTTTTTTTTTGAATTTTCAAAACCCCTTTATTTACTGAACACAATCTGTAAGTACAAAGACTTTTCATTTTCAGAATGGAAACAAAATATTAATAAATTAAAATAAAATAAAAAGAGATTAATAAATAAACAACAACAAAAACCAAAAAATGCTTTAACTCAAAACGAGTCCAAATATCAACTCGTGCTCTATAACAGAACATAAAACATTGTTAAGGCTTCATATGTTGGAGAACTCTTCCACATTATTTGTGGTTCTGTAAAAACTGAAATCAATATCTAATCTGGCCTTAACCATTCTAACAAATAAGGCAGCTGCATCAACATCCATAGAGTTTTCTAATTTATTCCTTCGACTGAGGTAGATCGCCATTTTAGCTTGGCCCAAAATCAAATTAAACAACTGACATTTCAGTCTCATCTTCTGTAGGTAAGGACAACCTAAAAATGAACATTTCCTTAGAAAAAGTGTTTCTGAACATTGTGAACATTAGCTGCAGCAGCTGAAACAAAGAGTCCAGTCTGCCACAGTCCATGAAGCAGTGAAACACAGTTTCTCTCTGTGAGCAGAAAGGACACTTCTCATTTACATTTGGGTTGATTACAGAAATAAAAGCGTTCACAGCTACGACCCCGTGGAGAATTCTCCACTGCAGATCTCCAACTCTTTTAGTTATCGGTGGTTTATATATGGCTCTCCACGCAGGTCTGACCTCATCATTGAGCCCTAGATGAGCTCTCCAAGGGGTGTCAGTCTGACCGCTGAGCTTGTCCTTGTTCAGAACCTGTACCAACAGTTTGTACATGGTTTTTCCTTTCATATTATTTAGCCTGTTAGGTGGAGTGTTGCTGGACTCCAGCAGTCGGCCATTGCAGTTTTTAAAATCAGGAACAAGTGTCAGTGCAGGGAAGGGGTTGTCATTGTTTGCCTCACGGTGTCCGTTACAGTGAGCTGTTAGTAAAGAGAGTTCAGTCTGTGTTAGCTCACATCTCCAGGTGTTGAGCAGGTGAGTTATGAACCTGACAGACCTGACTCCTACACGAGAGGCCAGAGCTGCAGCGTTGTTCAGACCTGGTCCACATAGTTGCACCACGTGTCCCAGCGTGATGACTCCTGCCAAGCGAAGCAGCTGCAGCACAGAAGGTCCCGCTGTGCGCTCCACGTTGAAGCGGGTCCTGTGCACCACTGGCTCTTTCAAAAGCCAAGACAAGGAAACACAGTTGGCCAGATTCTGCTTGATGAACAATCCCCACACTGTTAACAGTCCATTATAAAACTGTGGAAGGTTGCACCGTTTGTGAGCACTCAGGTCCATCAGGAACAGAGGCTCAGCGAGACCCAACCCTCCAGCCCGTGTAAGTATGGCTTGGGCTATGGGCCTCCAGACGAGGTCTGCTGGACCGGCGAGGAGCCTCTGGATGAAGCGAAGTCGGAAAGCAGCGCCCCTGCTGGCCAGGTGGATAAACCCCTGTCCTCCGTCCTCCTTGGGCAGAAACAGCACATACTGTGGGACCCAGTGCAGACGGTCCCAGAAGAAGTTGATCAACAAAGCTTGTATTCTGGCCAGGAGACGCGCCGGGGGGTCCACACATGCCAATCGGTGCCACAGCATGGAAGATACCAAATTGTTTATTACTAAAATCCGTCCTTTAAAGGACATGTGTGGTAAAATCCATTTCCACCTTTTTAGTCGTCCCTCGACCATCTCTAAAACATTGTCCCAGTTCTTGCACTTAAAAGAATCATCACCAAGATACACACCAAGATATTTAAAACCTCCCTTGTTCCATCTTAACCCCTGAGGTAAAATGAGCTGTCTGCTTAACTCATCACTGGTTGCTAAAGCTTCACTTTTTCCGCAGTGGACTTTGGCAGAGGATAATGTACCAAACACCTCAGCAGTTTCAACAAGGACATCGATATCATCTTGTTTTTTTACCATGACAACAACGTCGTCAGCATAGGCAGACAATTTAAAAGCTTGTTGACAACCAGGGAGATTTATACCTGAAAGGCGCTGTCTCAGTTCGTGTAGGAGAGGCTCTATTGCCATGGAGTAGAGCATGCCAGATAGGAAACAGCCCTGTCTGATCCCCCTCCCAACTTTAAAAGGAGCGCTAAACCCACCGTTAATCTCTAGTACACTCTCAATGTCACTGCACAAGACCTGGATTTTGGCTATGAGACCAGAGTTGAACCCAAAAGCGTTCAGTGTCTGCCACAAGTACTGATGTTCAACTCGGTCAAAAGCCTTTTCTTGATCTATAGAAATCAGACCAAGGTCACAGCCCAATGAACTGGAGAGGTCCAAAATATCCCGAATTAGAGAAACATTGTCAGATATCAGCCGGCTGGGTACACAATAGGTCTGGTCAACATGAATGATATACTCCATCACTTTTCTCAGCCTCGTGGCCAACACCTTGGACAAGATTTTATAGTCCGTGCACAGCAGCGCTACTGGCCGCTAGTTCTTTATTTGCTGTAGATCCCCCTTCTTGGGGAGGAGTGTGAGGACCGCTCGCCTGCAGCTCAGTGGTAAACGTCCTTTGTTAAAGCTGTCTCTCAGAACGAGTAGCAAGTCTTGGCCAATCACAGGCCAGAAAGCCTTGTAGAAATCTGCAGGAAGACCATCAATCCCTGGAGCTTTCCCACTATCCAGGCTCTGCAGTGCCGCAGCTAGCTCGTCTGCAGAGATCTGTGCGTCCAGCTCAGCGTTGGCCTCCATGGGAACCTTGGGTAGACCCTCATAGAAGGACTGCGCCACCTCTGGTCTCTCCTGGAATTCCTCCTTGAAGAGCTCCTTGTAAAAGGCGACTGCACAGCTCCGTATCTCTCCCGACTCCTGCAGCAGCTGCCCAGTGTCGGACTGCAAGGAATGCATGAGTCTTTTTTGTCCGTTCTTCTGTTCAAGGCCAAAGAAAAAGTGAGAGGGAGCATCCATTTTAGCCACATACTGGAAACGGGAACAAACCAGAGCTCCTTGAGCAGAGAAACCCAGCAGGTCTGACAGAGCTGATTTTGTCCTTTTGAGAACTTTAATATGTTCTCCTTCTCCTGTGGAAGCTGCTAAATCCTGCAGCGCCACTATTTCTCTCTCCAGAGCTCTCATAGACCTGGTCATGTCCCTTGTGACATTGAGAGTGTATTGTAGGCACAGATGTTTTATTTTACCCTTCCCTATGTCCCACCACTGCTGTAATGAAGTGTACAGAGATTTTGTCTCTGTGTAGTTCCTCCAAAACAAAGTGAAAGCATTCTTAAAAGCAGTATCAGATAGCAAGGCTACACTGAAATGCCAATAGGCACTGCTACATTTAACATTCTTGACAAAAATAGAAACCTGAACAAGAGAGTGATCTGAGACACCTACTGGATGTATAGAGCAACTCTGAAGCACATTGGTCTGATGTCTAAAACAGTAAACTCTATCAAGCCTGGCCATGGATAGAGAGTTATCTCGAGCATGGACCCAAGTGTACTGTCGCTGTGTGGAGTGAAAATGCCTCCAAGTGTCACATAAATTGTTTTCTTCGATTAATTTGATTAGACAGCTCTTGGAGGCTCCATGCGGTTCTGGATGGTTCCTGTCTAGAGTTGCGTTTGCAGTACAGTTAAAATCACCACCCAGGAACAAGTAACCTTCCCCCCTGGAGTTGTTGACAACAGTGTTTGAAATGTCTAAAAAAAAACACCCTTTCTGTGCCTACGGTGGGAGCATAAACATTAATGAAGGTCATTTTTACATTTTCGAACACAGCTTGTATTTTCAACAAGCGACCTTCAATAATGTTTTCAGTGACACAAGAACTGGGTAAAAAATCTCTAGAAAACAGGACAGCAACTCCTCCACTGTTACTGCTCTTATGACTGAGAACGACTTCTCCATCCCACCCCCTTCTCCATGCAGGCTCATTCTCAGCTGTGCTGTGCGTTTCTTGGAGAAAAACTACATCTAGTTTTCTACCTGTGAACAAACTGAAAAGAGCAGCTCTCTTTGCTTCCTCTCTGGCACCATTACTGTTTAAAGAGCCCAGCTTGATGTCACACATTATGAAGGAAAGGCTGCAACCAGACAAGGCTGAGAGAAACACGCAGAAAAAGGAGGACAACAGTAAAAACTCATTCATGAGCAATTTGTGACCGAACTTTTACCACCAGCTTTTTGAGGCGAAACACCTCTTTGTCAGTGAACGCCTGCCAGGGCATCCTGCATTTTTTGAAAAAAATTTGACAGAGTCAAGGAACAGCGATAGATCTGGGAAATATTCCTCCACTTTAACTAGTCTCATGCCTTTTGTTTCTTGTAAAAACGAGCGGATTCTGCTGAAGGAGAAAACACTCTGCACCTCCAGCTGTGAGCTCCCTGTGACATCACCTCCACTGTCCTGTGTGCTCACCAGACTGTCCTCTGGCTGAGAGGAGGAGCATGCAGGGGTTATCTTTGATACCTTAGACACCTGTTCTCTGTTTAGTTTACTTTCTGGACTTTTTCTTTTGATTGACAGTTTAGAAACATCATCATCATTAATAACTTCTTCCTCATACAACACAGACTCCGCCACTCGGGTCGCGGTGTGACCAATATTTACCTGCAGCTCTGCTACTGTCTGCTCACCTTCCTGACTCATCGGACCCTCCATGACCTCGCCTTCCCGATCACTGTCGGCCCTGTTTTCCTTCTGAGTATCCTGCGTGTTTCTCTGCGGCTCGGCCGGTTCAGAAGCTCCGCCGCCGGCCCCGATAGGCTGCGGAGCCGCGGCGGGACCCGCGGCAGGAGCCACCGGTCGGCTTCCTCCGGCTCTCTTCGGACACGAGCGGATCAAATGCCCCTCAGCTCCACAGCCAAAACACTTCATTGTGTCCGAGGACACATGCACAATATAATCGTAATCATCGATCTTAAATCTGAAAACCAAATTCAGCTCCTCGTCACTTTTTTTAAGGACTATAAAAACTTGTCTCCTGAAAGACACGACATGCTTCAGGTGAGGAGACTTGCAGCTGATGGGGATCATCTTCACAGGGGACACCAGCTGTCCGTGCCTCGCCAGCTCTTTTTCTAATAGCTAATTTTTCAGAAAAGGGGGAACATTAGAGATAATGACTTTTTTTGCAGGGTTAACTAGCGATGGCACAGGGGTGAAAGTGCCTTTTATAACTATCCCGCTCTCCAGCAACTGATTAACTTTGCCTGTGCTGTCCAGAAAAACCACCACCGCGCTGTTCATTCTGGACGCAGATTTAACACTTTCATAACCCACCACCTCACCTACAGCCAGGCTGCACTCCTCCACGGAGCAGCCGGCCGCCGGAGAAAGTTTGACGGCGTGTCGGCGCGTCAGGATGGTCAGGCCGGAGCCTCCAGCTGCAGCCGTGCTGAGTAGCCGCACTGCCTCCACAAACTCGCAAACAAAACTCCTCAAAACAACACACAGCAACAACTACGCTGACTATTTCACAAGAGGAGAAAAAACAAACAAAAAAGGGTCAGAAAACGCGAAATCTCAGCAACACACTCACTCGCACTCACCACACTCACTCCCAGCATGCACTCTGACAGAGAGAGAGAGAGAGAGAGAGAGAGAGAGAGATACAGAGACAGACCGAGCTTTCTTGTTTTAAAAGATGGATAAAAGAAAATATCACACAGGACAAATAATTTGTTATAAGGAAATAATAATATTGTTAGCCAAATGTACTGTAAATATGAAACTTAAATGATATTTATTGGCAATAATGTTTCAGTTCACAAAATTACATATTATTGTATTGTACTGTATAGTATTTGATCATTAATTATTGATGTGTTTCACAAATGTAAATAATTTTAACTGCCTCTGAGGACTTCATTACAAGGTGACATATTTTATGAACTGATCAGATTTAAAAAGCTGAATGTGAAAAGTAACCAGCGACTACAGCTGTCAGATTAATGTAGTGAAGTGAAAAGTAAAAGTTTAATGTAGTGAAATATAAAAGAAGGCTGATGTAAAGTGGCAGAAAATGAAAGTCATACTCCACCTAAAACTGTATCTACTGTGAGTGAGTCAACCCACAGTCTGACCCCAAAAACAAAGAATGATTGCAAATAAATGTGTGCTTTGTAATTATAGTTTATTTAAGTGAGCTTGTAAAGATGTGTCTCATATTGGTCTCATTGTAACATGGTGGGAGCCTGTGGCGCTCTTCTTCATCAGATGCCTCCGGGCAGTTTCAGGACTGTATGAATGGTGGACATGTGTTTGATTCCATAGGACACCAGACGGGTCTCATCCTCCAGACACGTATTTCCGAAGATAAGCAGCAAGTTGTCACCTTGAAACAGAAGTAAACAGTCAAAACATTATTAAATGTTCAGTGTCCTAAGTAGGCCAAGTTATAGCTTTATAAACCAGCTATGTGGAAATACAAAAATATTGTTAAAACCAAATTATAATGAAATAAATAAATCACACACACACACACACACACACACACACACACACACACACACACACACTCTCTCTCTCTCTCTCTCTCTCTCTCTCTGTCCTAACTTCTTAAAGCTGTCAGGAAAATGGTAGGTAGTTAATAGTAAGTAGCTGAGCTGGTATTCTCAGGCAAAACTCTGATACCCAGCGATTCTGCAGAACCCTAAAGTGAAGTGCTTTCCTGCAGTGGTGCTGAGTCAGTAATCATGCGCTTCATTATTGTCTAACATCAACGACATTTTTTCTTACTGTTTAAGTTAAATGTCCTGCTTACACACGAACAAGTGGGACCAACAAAAATCTCCTTAAGTTAAGGAACGGCCAATGTACATACCTGTTATCATGAATGTTTCCTTAATTATCTCTTTTAATTGCTTGACAATGATCTTCTTCATCTGCTCTTCATTGTTGCACAGCTCGATGATCTTTTCCTCTCCTGTGGGTGAATGTACCTTCAGCTGGATTACCATCTTGCAGCTCCGCCGTGGTGCAGTGAGGACTGTGTGGAGTGCTCTTCTTGGCTCTTGTTTGTTCAGATACAGACTGAAAGCTCAGGGTGCAGATACAGTATCGGCAACTGCGCCCCAGGTAGCGCCCCTGCGAACCACGTGATTTCGGGGAAACAACCGCAGAGAAAGAGGAGAAAAACCTGCACAGCTCCTCCACAATTCGAGGGAGTTCATTTAGTCAAGATGGCCAGCAGCTCCGAGAAGTGTTACAACCCGCAGGACCGCACGCTGAAATTTGTAGACGGAGAAGATGACATGGACTGTAAGTAACTAAATTTTACATTGAATGCAGGTCAATGACTACAAAGTTTAATAAAGACAAATGGACGGCACAGGAGCGTTCACTGTCTCTAACCTGTAGACTACAGCTTATTTCTGCTGTCATTGAATTTGAATTCACTTGGTTAATTACAGCTGAAATTACACTTTGTTTGTGTCTCACAGTTTTGTACATCGGCTACAAGTCTCTCAGAGCAAAGATGTCCTGTGGTCATACTGTCACTCCGATGTCTCTGACCGAACACTGTAGCAGGTTGTTGGATGACGAGGTATGGTGTTTAGATGTTTGCCGTTTCATCGTGACAGTCAGGGGCGTGCACATGATTATAGAGGGGCAGACTCAAAGTCAGTAAAGGGCAGCATGTGCGAGGGGCAATTTTTTTTTCTGGCCTTAATAATACAATATGTAGATTGATTAATGTAAAATTAGTAAACAAAGTACTTATAGAAAGCTAACTACTTAGCTGTGTATTCTGTCTAGCTGTGAGTGATATGCAACTGCCATTTCATTTGTGTCAACAAATTATTGTCAACATGAGTTTATTCACATCATCATAATTCTGAGGTTTTGAAGACATGCAATTCAGCTGCAGTTCAATGCAACACTGGTTTGTTATTAGGCAATTTATTGGAGGGCAAGTGCAAACTACAAATACAGTCTACACATCTAAAAATGTGACAAAACCAAGAAATGACTACTGACTGTTAATAGAACAACAATGTTTACAATAGCAAAGTCACAGTAAACTCAATATCTGGAAGAAGTATATGATTTGTTATGTTAAGTTATGTTAATTGTTTTATAACTCAAGGGTTCAAGTCGCTCCACTGTCACATCTCGTCTATGTGCGTTATTTATCTTCAAAATAAGAGCTTTACATTGCACCCCATTGGAGTTGGGGGGGGGGGGGCTTTTAATTTGAAAGTAGTAACCGTTCATAGAGAGAGACAGAGCGGAGCCGCAGCGGACAGAGAAGGGCTCAGGCTCAACACACACACACACACACACACACACACACACACACACACACACACACACACACACACCATATTACTTACGAAATGCGTATGGTATACAACCGTGGCGTTTTTATACTGCCGTTTTTTGACATTCCTTTGCACAACAAGAATGTATTTATTCATTTAAAAATACACACAAAAAAAGGCACTTTTTAATAGGCCTACAGGCAAAAGGGGCAGGGGCTCACGCACCCCTTAGGCCTTATGTGTGCACGTGCCTGGTGACAGTTAAAGTAGTGTTAGCAGGGGCGTGGAACTGGGGGGAAAAGTGGGATTAATTACCAGGGCCCCAATAGGGAAGGGGGTCCTCGAAAAGCGTGAAATAAAAATTTTGTTTTTAGTTTTTAGTTGTAATTAGTGTTATAACTACTTTAAAATTGGCAGAATAAATCAGATGAGAGACTTTATTCTGTATAACAAAAAATAGTGGAGGCTGTCTGAGGCCCCTCTCACCCCTCACAATACATAATGGTTCAGTCCACCAGAAGATGCATGCAGAAGATGCCTCCAAACAGCTTAACGAGCGAAGTGGCTGCTGCTTATCAACATGTCTTTCCCCAAGAAAGCAAAATCAAGGAGCCTTAAACAAAAGGAAAAGGCAGAAAGGGAAAGAAAGCAAGGAGAGGGAAACAGCATGAGATGTTTGATATCGGTGGATTCATTTCAATTTCAAGATTTCTATGATGCTTAAATAACTCTTAAAAACTATAATCAATATTTATTTCAGAATGATTTTCATGTATTAAAAACAGTTCTGAAATAAAAAGAGCATGTGTATGTGTATATATAATATAGTTCAAACTCAGCTATCACTAAAATAGAATGTTTGGTCAGTAGTTTGGGACTCTCACCTTCCTGCTTTGTCGTAGGAACGGAGGAGAACATTTCTGGTGTATGCAGACTGTGTGACTCAATACAGCTCTCAATACAATCAGAGAAATGTTTATATTTTCTGGAAATCAGAAGATTAAATCGCAACGACCATAAAGCCTCATATATGTATTTTTTCACCCCAAATCCAATGCCACCACCTGTGAGTCTGCAGTTGTGGAAGTAAATTAGACCTGCATGCATGACTACAAGAGACAGTGAGCAGTAACCACGTAACTGTCATGTTGTTCTCCTCACAAATATGGGAATACTAGTCAAAAATATCATTAAAATGCATAGTCTTATATAAAACAACATAACATTTTTTCACTGGCCTAAACAAGGGCCAAACAGATTTCTTTTCAAGGGGCCCAAAATCCCTGGCGGCGCCCCTGAGTGTTAGTGACTAAAAAGATACACAGGCCTAGCAGCAGCTTAGTTAATGAGATAGTAACCTTGTAATGAAAATATAGTTTTAATAGCCAAGAAAGAAAGAAAGAAAGCAGAGTTAACTATGAGCAAAGAGAATCGTTTCCTGTAGCAGTGACAGAAACAGTGAGTTAAAGTAAGCTAAGTCAAAAACATGTATTTCTAAGCAAAGGACTGTTAATTGCTGTGAATCGTGCAAGCATTGACACGTTGACAGGTGAACATCTTTCTGTATTGTACTCTGTATGTATTTTCAGAAACAGTGCAGGTTTGTGTGCGGTAAGTGTGATGCTGAGTGGTCCTTCGAGGAAGTTTGCAAAATGGCGCTTCTGACTCCTGAAGAAGTGAAAGAATTTGAAGACAAAAGGTTCCGTAATGCTGCCAAACAGCACTTGGGTATCAGAGAAGTAAGTATATACATTAGATTATTGAACACATACAAAAATAAAAATGATTCAATTTGAGGATTCAAATATAAGTCTTAATTCAAGACTCTAACTCATTTATTCTCCGTGTGACTTCTCTTCACAGTGTCCTGGCTGCAATTTTCTTGTGATGAGAACTGACCTCGATGATCTCAGTGTCAGATGCTCGGTGTGCACAGCTAACAGAAATAGCCTTTATAAGTTCTGCTGGCAGTGTTTGGGGGAATGGAAAGGTCCGGTGCTACGTACAGACTACTGTGACAATGACGGCTGCCAGGGCCCATTGGGAATATTAAAGAACTGTGGAGATATGGTCCTCGTGGGTGTGTTGGATGTCACAGGATGTCTCTTAAAATGTCCCTCCATCCGAGCCTGTCCCACCTGTGGTATGCTGGTGCAACATGATGGAACGCAATGTAAAAACATTGGCTGTACGCAGTGTAAAGTGGAGTTTTGTTTTGTGTGTCTGAAGACCACTACAGTCTTTTATAATGCCAATCATCATTGTTGTTATTACTCAGACAGATATTCAGCCCAATAACAGATTTGTTTTGATCATTTTTTTGTCTTTATTGGCACAATATCACACAACATGAGATTTATTTCCATTTTCCCACCATGGAAAGATTTACCTGCTTTCATTAAGAATCATCTTCAGCTCCTTTAATGTCATCTCAGTGTGACAGTGTGTATTTTGATCCCTGTTGTGTCTTTTTTCACATTTGCTTGTTCAATCAGCTTTGTATTGATCATCTGTTTATTCTCCTCACAAAATGAAATTTATTGTCCTGTTGAATAAAAATAAATACACATATGTTGGTTTTGAATACATTATTTCTACTTGAGCTATTTTATTTTAGCAGCTCTATTTAACTTCAGTATAAAACTGTCACATTAATTGTGTTTTTTTGGTGAAATCATTACAAACAAAGGACTGTGGTAGAAGAAGTATTCAGATGTTTTACAAGTATAAAAGAAAACATCACACAATAAAGATAATTGGTTGTAGGGAAAAGTCCATTCAAAGTATTGTTATTGGTCAAATGTACTTTAAATATCACATTCAGCTTTATTGGCATTAATGTTTAATTCAGCTTAATTGCTTATTATTGATTATCAAAAGTAGAAAGTAGTATTCAGTATTATCATATTTTCATTTTATATTTGATCACTATTAATGCATCACACAAATGTAAAAAACACATTTACAAGTTGTGATGAGGAGGTCATCTCAACTGCCTCTGAAGAATTTACAACAATGTGACATATTTTATAAACTGATCAGATGTAAAAACCTGAATGTGAAAAGTAACCGGCGACTGCAGCTGTCAGATCAATGTAGTGAGTGGAAAGTGGAAAGAGTGAAAATTAAAATATTAATTTAGTGAAATATAAAAGTAGACCGATGAAAAGTGGCCTAAAATCCTAATGACTGTATAAATGTGCCACCACTTCCATTCAAGTTCTGACGTTACATCCTTAAACTCCCGGACAAGGGCGCCACCTTCAGGTCAATGCTCTTTCTAACAGTCCATTCAGGTCAAACTCTGCATCAATAGTCACTTTTGACTCTGCTGAGTGAAAAACAACTTCTATTTGTTCGCCAGAAAGATGGCTGCAAAACACTTACAGATATGTACTGATTCTGCATTAACATGTCTGACTGAAGACTCCACCATTGTCGTTGTTATGTTGAGTTGTGAACTTCTCAAATGTTTCCAACAATGTTCAAACCCAAAGAAATCATAGTTACATAAATAAATTATCATAGCACTTCTTCTACTACTCATGTACAGTGATTTCACCAATGTATACATCACATTTTATAAAGTGATCAGTAGTAAATGATGGTCAATGGACAACAGTCCATCCCAGTCAAACCCACCCTTTGAGTACATCTCATTTGTGATTTTATAATAATAATAACAGCTTATAACAGCTTCTCAATAACCAGAAACACTGCGATACTTTGAAAAACATGGGCTTATAACCAGAGGACGTTTCTAAAATGTCCCCGTGTCTTGCTAAGAATAGGCTCCCTTTAAAAACACTTAAAGGAACTCTTTATATATAATTATTGTTTTTCATAGCTGAATAAACAAGGAAATAAGGTCCCTTTCACTGGGCTGTGTATTTTGCCCCTCTGTTTGAGCTTTATTTATGGATACATAAAAACCAAAAACCAAATGTTTTCCAGAGATACTTGGCTGTTGTTTCAGCACCATGGACAGCGCTGCTCATCCTTCGCCGCATCTGGTAGCGAGTCTCGATCAATAATCAAATGTGGTTTAAAAGTCATTCATCAACCATTATATCAGTCGATAAGTGATCTGCTGTATATGTATGTATGTAAAGTAATGTAATGTAATATAAAATATATACAATCAAATCTATGTTTTTTTTCTATCTGCAATTTAAAGATTTAAAAATGAAAAACAAACAGCGTACTCCAAACTGGCTCTGCCTTTGTTCCAACTATAATCGGCGTCTCCAGGACCACAAATGTGAGCCAGAAATCTCATCTTGATGGACATCCCCATACTTCTGGCCTCCAATCTTGGACCAGACCCATCTTCAAACTAGGCTGTTTGTTTTAAACTGAACCAACAGTAAAGTTATCTGACTGCATCTTGCACAGTTGTGACATAACGACGTTGACAACATCTGTCCAGACAGCCGGGCAGGCAGACAAGCTGAAAACAACAACAGATATGATGTGTGATGATGGGGATGATTGGAACTGGGTTACAGAGATCTGCGCATGTCATTACCATGGCAACTCTCACAAAAACCAACGAAATCACCAATTTTGTAGATAATGTGCAGCAGCATCCTTAATGTGCTTAGTTTATACATGAGGGAAAATCCAGTCAAAATGTATCAACGTGACACCGAATGACAGATAACAGTTGAGGCTAGAGTTCTCAACGGGTCGGGCCGGCCCGACAAACCCGACCGGACCCGCAGGTTCGGGCCGAAAAGATGCGCAAATGAGCCGGGTCGGGTCGGGCCTCGGGCTTCCTTTTTTATAAAACACATTTCATAAAACACATTTCTTGCAGGTTGTAAATTATATAGGCTATTGTTTGCTGTGAATCATCGCTGTTCACGTGTGGTGAAGAGTGAGTCTGGCTGCCTGCTTCAAGGGGAGGAGCAGACGCAGAACTGACGCCGCTGCGTGACGTACTCGCGCCTATAGCCTGGCTGGAGAAGACGGAATTGGCTAAAAGTAAACTTGCCACAGGCGAATTCACTCTTGCTTTTCGAGGAGTGGGGAAATCGTCTGTTTCTGTCCCTCCAGATACATGTTCCCACTGGTCGCAGCGCGGTGTCTTCTTTGCAGCGGGACCAGGTGCTGCTGCTGACGTTAACGCAGCACCTGTCTCGCGTCACCTTTCCGCCAGCTGTCTGTCTGATCATGATAACAAGTGTATGAGGAAAACAATTCAGGCGCGCGGGGGGTCGGGTTCGGGCCGACAAGTCATGCTGGTGTGTCGGGCTGCGTCGGGTTCGGGCTTAAAACCGGCGGGCCGGGTCGGGTTGTAATTTTCAGGCCCGTTGAGAACTGTAGTTGAGGCCTTCAGTCTGAAATTTCATCGAAGCTAGGATTAGTATTTTTTTTGCTGAATTCATTTTCACAAGACAAAACTATTGTTGTTCTTATTTAAATCATATCGCTTTTGCAGTTTAGCATATTCTCACTCTGCACATTTAGCCAACAACTGTCTGTTTGACATCAAAAATCACATATTATACACTGCTTCCACTGCGCAGCATTTTTTTTTAATGATTTCTTTGAGCTGCGGATAAGTGCTCAGAACATCAGGCAGTTTGAGAACTTCAAGAAAAGCAGTCCAGGACTCTGGTCCATTCTTGAAAATCACATAATCAATCAGATCAGTGACAGTTTCTCGTGGTGTTGAGGGAGACTCTTCCTTAATATCCTGATACTGTCTGTCTGTGATGATCTGTTTGGCATGTGCGTGCTGCAGAATATAGGAATGATCCGCCTTCAGACAGTTGATGAGTTCCACCTTGTGTTCAGTGATCATTTTCTTAGCAGAGCTCTGTAAAAGACAGCAGGTTCTGAAGATGTTACTTGTTGCTATTGTCAGACAAAGACCTGAAAATAAATGACTAACTTACCACACACACACACACACACACACACACACACACCAAGAGATAGTGAGATGCTGGTAAAGTAACAATTAACAATATTTATTTAAATAAAGTGCACAAATCATAATAATGCCATGGGGTGTGAATGTGTGGATATCAGTGTGTCTGCCGATGGGTGCATGTGAGTGATGAGTGCAGAGTGTTGTAAGGTGTAGAAACCAGGCCGCAGCCAACAAAACAATACAATGACTGCAGAGGAAAACGAGGTCCTTCTGGTGAGAGGGAGAGAGAACGAATGAGACAGCCTGCTCTTAACACTTCCAGGAGACTGGCCAGGTGCTCCTGGTTTCAAGCCCCGCCCACTAAGATACCTGCTGAAAGGGAGGGACACACAAACACACAAAGCAGGCCATAGCACAGCAGGGGGCCGTCACAATATATACATATATATATATATACGTAGCAAGTGCTAACAAAGATCTTTACAATTGCAACACTTTTGTCCAAATAGGCGCTAAAATCAATAAAAACTCAAAGTTCCTCATAGTCACTTGAAGCAAGATTTTGAATGCATTATTATATAAATAATGCATCTATAAATAATGTTCAGTCACTCAACCTGCATTTAAATCTCAAAAAATCATTGAGGGCAAGGCCTTATTTTCAGTGATGTCGAGAGGACAAAAAACCCAACACAGAATAGGTATAAAAATGTGATGACAAACAGAAACAACAAACATAATCACGTTAAAACACATAGATACAATCAAGATGATTCAATACAAACTCTTTTTGACATCAGAACACATTTAAGCCTCATTTTGTATGTAGACAAAGACAGAATCAGTCAGTAAGGATTCCACAATTGGACTCCACAATATTTTAATGACGACTGTCCATAATGTTAACACATACATGTTAATAAATGTCTAATTTACTTTTACTTGTACTTTCGATATTTAATGATATATGATTTCAGATACTTTATGATTTTAAATCAAGTAATATTTCTCTCTTATCAAATTCATATTTTAGCATAATATCTAATTACTATGACATTAAGGTACTTTTTCTTACAACATAACATTTAGAAAACGTTTATAACGCTTGCTAGAAACATTTGTAATTATAAGACAACGACATTTCAAGTAAAGATCGATCACAAAACTTGGTTCATAGTCATCGTGTTACCGAACAAAAGAGCCCTGCAATGTTGCTAATATTCCTTCTTTTTTATTCTGTATCTTTGTCTTCAATAATAATTTCAGAACATTTTTCCTTCTTCCCTGACTCCCCACAGACCTGTTCCTGGTTTCTGTAATGCTAAAAGTTTTTTGGTTTGTTTTTTTCATTACAAATTCAGATGCCCTGCAGTGTTGGAGGGAACCAAACTGTGCAACAAACTGTTGTCGTACCAAGAAGTGCGGAGACTGGCGGATCTGTCTGTGGAGGAAATGCAGCACTTTGAAGAGACCATGGCCCGCCTGGCTGCTGCAGAGTACTGTGAATTTCAGCCAGTAAGTGGTTCATGTGTGGTTTTGATCTAAAGCAGAATCTAGTGAAAGAATTTTAAAATATTGTTTGTTCTTCTTTCCGATATCTCCCTGTGCTTTTTCCCATATAAGTGCCCTCAGTGCAGAACGAGTGTGGAGAGGAAGGACTTCTCCAACCTGTGTGTAAATTGCACCATATGTACAGCTGACCACAACAAGACCTACCAGTTCTGCTGGCAGTGTCAGAAGCAGTGGAAAGGTCCGGCCCCTCGATCCGACCGCTGTGACAACGAAGGCTGCATCAACAGAGACCTGCAGCTTCTGCAGACATGTAAGACCATCAGCCTGCCCCAGGTGGAGGGGGTCACCGACTGCCCCTCCGTCCGAGCCTGTCCTACCTGCGGCATGAAGGTGGAACATAGTCGTCAATACTGCAAAAATATCAACTGCCCTCGCTGCCACGTGGAGTTCTGTTTTGTCTGCCTGAATCTAAAGAGTGAATGTAGTAAGACCAGCTCCCCGTGCAAACTCTGTCCCAGTGGGGTGGATCCTAGACAGACCACTATCCCTGTGTGGCAGAGAAAATGAAAAGCTTTGGTGTGTCTTTAAACGATGCACATTCAACATTGGCTGTTTAAAGGTATTGAAGGAACAGGAAATGAAGATTCAGTCATTATATCTGCTCACTCACATGCTGATGGAAAGTCGGATGAACAGTGTAGAAAGATAAACTCATAGAATTGCTGCATAGAGCTTGTCCAGTGTAATCCAAGTCTCCAGAAGCCCAGAGATCCCAAATCAATTTGAGCTTGTTCACCCACGTCAGTAGAGTGCCTGCTCAGACTCTCAGAGACTTGGATTATGCTGTATGGAACTGTATTTTATTCTTTTCTGTTTTTGTTTTTGTTTTTTTGACATTTTGAAGTCTGCGTCTACTTCAGTTGTTTATGAGAATGCTGTACCACTATTTAGCTGGGAGGCTGCAGAAATGTTTTGAGGACTAAGTAACTTCACCTGACATTCATCAGCATGACGCTGAGTAGATGATGAATTCCTTTTCATCTGGGGGAGAAAAATGAATATAACATTACCCTCGAGGCTCTTATAAAACTACTGATATCATCAAAATGTGAGAAGCCTGAGTCCGCTTCCCAAATTGATCACGATTAGGAGGATCCTGGAGAAGTTCTGATGAATTTTTTTTGCACTGGGTTTCAAATACTTTATCTATTAAGTGAAGTGTCTTGAGAAAAGTTCATTTAGATTAAGTATCTAGTTAGAAACCTTGTCATTACTCAGTAAAATCACAGCTTGATGCTTTATATCCAGGGACAAACTGTAATCAGGAGCAAAAAAATAAATGAATAAGACATCTTCTGATCTGATAGTTAAAAGACAAACAATTTTCCACAGCCTTTGAGCAAGCTGCTGCAGGTGTCTGTACACCTGACTGGAAATGTATATTTCTGACTATGTGCTCTCAGGTTTTTGATGTAATTCACTGAATTTGATTATGTAATGCCATGAAAGTGTATTGATCCTCTCATTTTAAATCAAACACTGAAAAATCACACAGCTGAATACATACTTTTATTGTGTCACATGATGGTCAGTCACATTCATCTCATCTGGTTTAATAAATGGAAGACAATGGGATTCATCAAATGAATAAATATGACTCAACACAATTGTACCATCACACTTTAAGAAACGTGGTTATTGAATTTTTTGTGGTCTTGATTATATGATGAGGAGTGCTGCTGATAACATTGGTGTGTTACATTTATGAACACATACAGATTTCATATTCAACTGATTCGTCCTGTTCACCAACACCGTCAGCAGATGGAGCTTCAGGTTGCCGGTGAAACACATAATCTCAGAGAGGCCGTTGAGGTATCCTACTGTAAAAATACTGTAAAAACTCCTGTTTGTAATAATTAATGGATATTTGTCTTCTAGTCTGAACACATAGGCATGATACACATATCTGACTTTATGAGGAATTCATTGTGGATAAAAAAATCCATAGATCTGCCAAGAAATCGAAAAAAGACTCCTTATAATAATAATTGATAATAACTTTTTACTTTCTATTAACATAGCGCCAGTCAAGACAGAGTTACAACATAAAATCATGGAAAAGTCATTTAAAAAAGTAGATTTTAAAGACAAGGCTGAGATGCAGCTCTGAAGGTTACCTTTGTGTAATCTGTTGAACAATGTGGTGCGACGTCTCTCATGGCTTGTAAGGAATCAACATTGTTTTAAAATTCGACCCTTCTTCAACATTTTTTTATTAATTGATGCAACACAAGACAAATGAGCGAAATGACAGGAACTGCAATTAGACAAACAAACATAGAAAGGCATCTCCATTCCTGCTTTCTCTCCTGACCTCCCCACACCCAATGGGAGGGGGGTTGTTCTATGTTTCTCTTTTTTTAAACTTTTCTTTTCTTTTCTTTTCTTATCCTCCTATAATAAATATCTAGAGTGTCAGTCTCTACATTTTCTTCATTACCCTCCTCTCCTCTAGCCTGAAGTCTCTCTTCCTTCCTATCTTCTCTCATCTGTCCCCCCCAACCCCATCTGTGATTTCGTCATCATCAGTGTTTCTTTTACATTCCACATTCCACATGATCTCCGTTCAGTTCAGGATCAACATCTTCTGTTGTTGTTGTTCTTCTTCTTCTTCCTCCTCCTCTTCTTTTTCTTCTTCTCTTTTATCAGATCTTCTGAAGTGGTCTCAACAGAGTTTCCTTCATCCAGATGTTCAAAGGAGTCTTTTGACTGTTGGTCACCATTTACAGAAGCATCAACTACTTCACTTTTCTGCACTTCCTCAGACTTGACAGGCTCAGTCTGGGATCCAACTTCATCTTCCAAAACACTCTTTCCAGTTTCTACAGTACCCTCCTCTCCTCCAGTCTGACTGTTTAAAGCCTCATCACTTGTCTTCTGTACCTCATCTGTGTCATTCTGTCTTTTTTGTCCCTTATTTCCATCATCAGCATCCCTTTCTACTGAACTTCTCTTTGATTCCACGTCGTCTTGTCTCTGATCATCCAGCTTGTTGGTCTCAGGGGACTTCTGCGACTCAGCAGCTTTGAATTGAAGAGACAAAACATATTTATCTGTTAATATTACAGCAATGGCCTGAATGAACTCTTGTGTTTTCTTATAGTCCTACCTCCTTACATGAGTAGGTTGACAGTCCTGAATTGAATTATCTAATAATTAGCTATCATTGGCAAAAAAAACACTTTCATAGTCCATAGCATATTAACAGTATATAGCTCATCCTTTCCATCTGAGAACAAAATAATGCTCCATGCATTGTGTCCTTTGTGCAGCAGATGCAGGTGATGTTCAACAAAAATGAATTATTGTCACTATTAAACAACATTTCAACATTACAAGCAAACCAAAACTCTGATTGAATCAAACATTTTATTTTATAATTCAACCTCTTTTAACACTTTAAGCTAGACTGGTTATTATAAAACTGTATTTTATTTCAAAGCCCCTAATGTCAGATTTAAAATCAAGGAAGTGTACGTCGCCCAGATTGGCGTTACGGGGGCCCCACCCTGGAGCCAGGCTTGGGGTTGGGGCTCGCAGGCGAGCGCCTGGTGGCCGGGTCTTTGCCCACAGGACCCGGCCGGGCTCAGCCCGAAGGAGCGACGTGGGCCCGCCCTCCAGTGAGCTCACCACTCGCCGGAGGGTTCAGAAGGGGCCAGTGTAGTGGGATTTGGGTGGCAGTCATGGGCGGGGGCCCCGGCGACCCAATCCCCGGACGGTGACTCTAGCCATGGGGACATGGAATGTCACCTCGCTGGGGGGAAAAGAGCCTGAGCTGGTGCGGGAGGTTGAGCGGTACCGGCTAGAAATAGTCGGGCTCACCTCCACGCACAGTCTGGGCTCTGGAACCCAACTCCTTGAGAGAGGCTGGACTCTCTTCTACTCTGGAGTTTACCCCGGTGAACGAGAGGGTCGCTTCCCTGCGCCTTCGGGTCGGGGATAGTACTCTCACTGTTGTCTCGGCTTATGGGCCGAACAGCAGTGTAGAGTACCCGGACTTCGTTGTTCTACTGGGGGACTTCAACGCTCACGTGGGCAGCGACAGTGTTACCTGGAGGGGTGTGATTGGGAAGAACGGCCTCCCTGATCTGAACCCGAGTGGTGTATTGTTACTGGACTTCTGTGCTAGTCACAGTTTGTCCATAACAAACAGCTTGTTCAAACATAAGGGTGTCCACATGTGCACGTGGCCCCAGGACACCCTAGGCCGGAGGTCAATGATCGACTTTGTGGTCGTGTCATCTGACCTCCGGCCGTATGTCTTGGACACTCGGGTGAAGAGAGGGGCTGAGCTGTCAACTGATCACCACCTGGTGGTGAGTCGGATCCGCTGGCAGGGGAGGAAGCTGGACAGACCTGGCAGACCCGAACGTATTGTGAGGGTCTGCTGGGAACGTCTGGCGGAACCCTCTGTCAGGGAGGTCTTAAACTCCCACCTCCAGGAGAGCTTTGACCAGATACCGAGGGAGGCTGGGGACATTGAGTCCGAATGGACAATGTTCTCCACTTCCACTGTTGATGCGGCTGTCCGGAGCTGTGGCAGTAAGGTCTCCGGTGCCTGTCGTGGTGGCAATCCCTGAACCCGGAGGTGGACTCCGGAAGTAAGGGATGCTGTCAAGCTAAAGAAGGAGTCCTATCGAACCTGGTTGGCCCGAGGGACTCCTGAGGCAGCTGACGGGTACCGGCAGGCCAAGCGTGCGGCAGCACGGGCAGTCGCAGAAGCAAAAACTCGGGTCTGGGAAAAGTTCGGGGAGGCCATGGAGGAGGACTACCGGTCGGCCTCGAAGAAATTCTGGCAAACCATCCGGCGCCTCAGGAGGGGGAAGCAGTCCTCCACCAACACTGTTTACAGTGGAGGTGAGGAGCTGTTGACCTCGACTGGGGACATTGTCGGGCGGTGGAAGGAATACTTCGAGGATCTCCTCAATCCCACTGACACGCCTTCCATAGAGGAAGCAGAGACTGGGTTCTCAGAGTAGGATTCATTCATTACCCAAGCCGAAGTCACTGAGGTAGTTGGGAAGCTCCTCAGTGGCAAAGCACCAGGGGTGGATGAGATCCGCCCTGAGTACCTCAAATCTCTGGACGTTGTGGGGCTGTCTTGGTTGACACGTCTCTGCAGCGACGCGTAGCAGTCAGAGACAGTGCCTCTGGACTGGCAGACCGGGGTGGTGGTCCCCCTATTCAAAAAGGGGGACCGGAGGGTGTGTTCCAACTATCGGGGGATCACACTCCTCAGCCTTCCACTAGGAAAGTCTATTCCAGGGTACTGGAGAGGAGAATTCGGCCGATAGCCGAACCTCGGATTCAGGAGGAACAATGCGGTTTTCGTCCGGGCTGCGGAACACTGGACCAGCTCTATACCCTCCGCAGGGTGCTCGAGGGTTCATGGGAGTTTGCCCAACCAGTCCACATATGTTTTGTGGATTTGGAGAAAGCATTCGACCGTGTCCCTCGTGGCATTCTGTGGGAGGTGCTCCAGGAGTACGGGGTCGGAGGCCCTCTGTTAAGGGCTGTACGGTCCCTGTACGACCGGAGCAGGAGCCTGGTTCGCATTGCCGGCAGTAAGTCAGACCTGTTCCCAGTGCATGTTGGACTCCGGCAGGGCTGCCCTTTGTCACCGGTTCTGTTCATCATTTTTATGGACAGAATTTCTAGGCGCAGCCACGGGCCGGAGGGGATCTGGTTCGGGAGCCACTGGATTTCATCTCAGCTTTTTGCGGATGATGTGGTCTTGTTGGCTCCTTCGAGCCAGGACCTCCAGCATGTCCTGGGGCGGTTTGCAGCCGAGTGTGAAGCGGCTGGGATGAGAATCAGCACCTCCAAGTCCGAGGCCATGGTTCTCGACCGGAAAAAGGTGGCTTGCTCCCTCCAGGTTGGGGGAGAGTTCTTGCCTCAAGTGGAGGAGTTTAAGTATCTTGGGGTCTTGTTCACGAGTGAGGGAAGGATGGAACGTGAGATTGACAGGCGGATCGGTGCAGCAGCCGCAGTAATGCAGTCGTTGTATCGGTCTGTCGTGGTGAAGAGAGAGCTGAGCCAAAAGGCGAAGCTCTCGATTTACCGGTCAATCTACGTTCCTACCCTCACCTATGGTCATGAACTTTGGGTCATGACCGAAAGAATAAGATCCCGGATACAAGCGGCCGAAATGAGTTTCCTCCGCAGGGTGGCGGGGCGCTCCCTTAGAGATAGGGTGAGGAGCTCTGTCACCTGGGAGGAGCTCGGAGTAGAGCCGCTGCTCCTCCACATCGAGAGGAGCCAGCTAAGGTGGCTCGGGCATCTATTTCGGATGCCCTCGGGAGGTGTTCCTGGCCTGTTCCTGGCCGAGGAAGACCCAGGACACGCTGGTGTGACTATGTCACCCAGCTGGCCTGGGAACGCCTTGGGATCCTCCCGGAAGAGCTGGAGGAAGTGTCCGGGGAGAGGGAAGTCTGGGTGTCCCTGCTCAGGCAGCTGCCCCTGCGACCCGGCCCCGGATAAGCGGACGAAAATGAATGGATGGAGGAATGGATATTTTATTTTTCCTCAAAAGTTTCAGGGAAATTCATTTTTCTTTCCTGTGATTCAATTCTCCCAGCTTGTCTTTCAGGCTGCTGCCTCCATTCATGCACAGATTTCATCTACACTACATATCTATTATTTCATCCTGTGTTCCACAGACATGTTTCACCTTCATGTAATGACTTGTCTCTCTGACTGGTGATCTTTTGCCTTTCACATTTTTTGTTAAATGTTTAAAGCATCACTTCATTTATGAAACATTCAATAAGCTAGGTCTTATATATGATCTCAGTGTTGAACTTCTTCCACTATGTGAATCCTCCTTGACCTTTGAGGCTGATTTTATATCTGTTTCCCTTTAATCACATCTTTTCCTCACCAACATCACTGTGTCTCTTCTCCTCATCATCAGTGTCCGTTTCTACGTCTTTTCTTGAGTCTTCCACCTCAGCTTTCCTCTGGTCCTCCACTTTCCTGGTTTCATCCTGTCGTTCAGCTGCATCATCAGTCTGATTTGGTGAAGTGGTCACATGGAGCTTCTTAGGCACTGTGGGTTTGAGGGAAAAGTCATTTATACAGTGATTCATTCAGAAAAAACAGTCTGAGGAAATTACAATGAGAGTTGACATTTCAGCTCAGAGAACTGAGATTATTATACATTATTTTTGGTTAAATTCAACAATGAAAGTGAACGTAATGTTGACAAAAATTTATTTTGTGATAAATGTAACATTTAGAGGGAAGTCTGGGTGTCCCTGCTCAGGCAGCTGCCCCCGCGACCCGGTCCCGGATAAAGCGGACGAAAATGGATGGATGGATGGATGGATGTAACATTTTCATCTACATTTCAGCCCCCAAATCCAATAGGAGTGGGCTTGTTTTTTGTGGTCTTTTTCTTTTTTTCTGTTTTTGTTATTTTTTTTACCTTTTTATTTTCTTTTTTCTTCCCTTCTTCAATATTTACAGGACTCTCATTTGTGTTGTTGGAGTTTGTACTGTCTTCATTTTCCTGTGCCTCTTCACCTGCACTGCTTTTCACTTCACTCACTGTTGTAATAGATTCTTGAATGTTGTTTGCATACTGTACATAGCTCATCAGTGCACTTTTGCATAAAGTGCCTGAATGTATAACATCAATTACATGGAGACTATGAAAGTAGCTGTTTTTAAGTGCGGTGTTAGACACACACTGATTCTCTTCGTGTAGATTACAGACAGTAGGACATATGTTCTTCTTTTTACCTCTTTGTTCCTCCTTCTCTGTCTTTGTCTCTTCATCCAGATGCCGTTTAGAAGGTTTTTTTGACTTCAGCCTTCCAGACTTTTCACTCGAGTTTTCTTCTGTGTTATCCTCCTCTCCTGCAGTCTGATGGTTTAATATCTCATTGTCATTTGTAGTCTGTATCTCATCCTCTTCCTTCTCATGGGACATCTCCAACTCTGTAGCTTTAAATTGAAGAGGAAAAACATATTTAGCAATCATATGTTGATACGAAAAGAAAAAAGTATCCTTTATTGATTTGTGTAGTCCTACCTCTGTACGTGAGGAGATAGACAGTCCTGGAGCTGATGAACAATAATGTTGAAGTTATTATTTGCACAGACAAATAATATGGGACAATATGTGGTGAAGACTTAGAGATAATAAATCCCAAATTATTTTTGAAAAAAACTTTCTTTTTTTTTTAAACATACCTGAAAGTCCTGTCCTCTGCAAACAGCTGGTGTTTAACCTGCACGGTTCAACAAAAACAAACCAATGTCAGCAAATGTCTTTTTAATGTTGATCTTTCTGTTGGTGTGTTTTAAATGTGTAACGCCTTAATGGAACAGATTAAGTTAAATCTTCCTCACCTCGCTGACATGAGAATCATTACACTCATACCAGGTGTTGTCCTCAGACTGGACGGTGGCTGTGTAATGTCCACCTCTTATACTGCCCATGTGATTCACCATCCCATACAGTTTGTATGTCTTCTTCTGAAATGAAGGACACAGTCAGGAACATGACATGACTTTAAAAGCAACTAAGACCATTCAAATGAAAATCACAGATAAAATAACTTTCCCTTACCTTCCACTGTAATTCACATGGCACTTCCACACAGCAGTCTGATTTGAAATGTGACCTGGTGTTGTAGTCAAAGTCAAATCTCTTGAGGAGAAGAATCAAGATCTGAGGAGTTTTCACCATCTCCCATCTCTAAATAACACAAGAAACATCATCACACACTATATCCTATAACACAGACTATTTTAATTTAATTCCAGTATTAAAATTGACCTGGATATTGTTTGTGTTTTCATTTTCAGGTCAAAACTCACACTTGTTGCTTCTGTTTCCTTTTTACAGTCGTTGCAGTACACCATGTTGTCACTGGAATATGTTTTCATTTGGAAAGTCCTCTTAAAGCTGCTCTCCTGTGGGAACACAAATGTTGTAATAAATGACATATCAGCTCAGCATGCTCACATCACATTAAGATACTTAACCACAACTGAGAAATCTGTCTGCTCACCACACTGTAGGTTGTATCATTACTATCTTTCAGTGACAGAGGGAGAGTCCTGAACGATTTTGTCTCTTCATTGATGATGTGATCTTTGGAGCATTTTGTTGTGTCCCTCAGCTGTCCTTGGAGAACCTTGAAGAAAAAAAAGTAATTTACAGCACAGCATTCTGATTTGTTCTCCTGTAAATAACATTGTAGATTTAATAAGTGCTCACCTCAGAGGCCTCTGGACTGATGTGATCTAAAATCTTTCGAAGGCATTCAGCTGCATCACGTTGTTCATGAACTGCAGAAAGAAACATTAAACTGAATCTGATATATTAATTTTCCTCTCAGCACCTTATGACTGTCCAACTTACCATTTTCAATCTTCAAACTCTTTGTGATGTTTTCTGTTCTACATGTTTTTCTCCTCAGGTCAGTAAAGATTTCTCTCAGCTCTCGATCTGTTTGTGGATCCAACCTTTAGGAAGACAGCAGCTTCTCAGTGAACAGTGACTGTTTACTGCTTTGATCTGCTCAGCAACAGAGTTTTGCACATTTGAAACACCCTTATACATTCAAATTATCATATCATTAAGCAATGTTTCTTGTTAACATTTACACAATGTTTTCTTAACATTTTTAATTGATCTCCTTGGGCTTGTAGAGATGAAAACAGCTGTTTCAAACCTGTCGTGGATCTCAGTCGTCATGAAGAGAACCTGCAGGACACTGTTGAGGTAACATGTGGCTCCCTGATTGTACAGGCCATGATGACGTCTCTGTGGTGGAGCTACTGAAAAGAAAGAAAAACACAGTGTCATTACACCACTAATAATTTAGTGTTGTTTGTAAACTTAATTTGGCTCATCAGTGTATTTTTCCACAATGTATCTCATGACAGTATATGAAATAAATCACACACAGTTAGGGAAAGTGGTCATTTTTATATGCTGCCATAGACACAATGATTCCCTTGGTAGAAATTACAGACAGTATGACACATGTTCTTTTTTTTTTACCTCGTTGTTCCTCCTTCTTACCTACATACCCAATCATCCACACCAATGGCTTGCACTCATCAATGACCTGTATTTGCCAACAAACTGGGGCGCCGCCGGGGGGAGGGGGAGGTTAGGACGATTCCAAGGGCCCGGCACTGACATGGGGCCCTTTGAGGGGCTAATAATATTATTCTAATAATGTTGCCCTGTTTAGGCTTTTGAAATAAAATGTATAATTCCGTCTGTTAAAACAAGCAAATTGAACATGGTTGTCGTTTTCTATAACATTTTTCTCGAATTCTTTATCATGTTGTCATTTACCCCTCTCTCTTTTTGGTACAGTCTGATTCTGGCAGAGCGGGACACGTGAAATGTGTATGCTCAGAGAATGATCAGCTGTTCTAACGTGAGCGCTACCGCTGCATGCAGGTGTACACATGAGAAGTCGCTAAGCAGGACTGATGGTGGTGGTGAGGTGAACTTAACTATGAAGTCCGGTTACATGAATCACAGGGAGCAGCAGCAGAAAGCTGAGAGGGAGAAAAAGGGCAGACAACTAGTAACTCAGTTTTTCCCAAAGAAAGGTATTAGTCACTGACCTTGGGGCCCCCTCACCCCTCACAATAGTCCACCCCTGTAGCTGCAGGTGAGCGAGGATGCGTCTCCAAACAGCTTCAGGAGCGGAGTGGCTGCTGCATATCAACATGTCTTTACCTAAGACCAACATGTCTTTACCTAAGACCAACATGTCTTTACAGGCGACACAGGCGCTTGCCTAGGGCGCCACCATATAGTGAGGGGTGCCAAATATGTGGCGAGAAAAAAATATAATTAAAATTATAATGTCTATTTATTTTTCTACAGTTTGTGCCAGCCCTCTATCTACAACAGTACTTTGACTAAAAAAATAAATTAAAGTAAAGTAGGTAAAAGAAATGATGATTCTGACGTACAGCCCCTTCAGCTGTTACACGTCAGGGTCACAACATGCCAGCACGCACACTGATGCACAGTCGGAATCGGCTGGTCGGCTGTGTGTCGACAGGTCACAGCTACAGGTCACGGAAAATGAAACGGCAAAAGCCATCCGGACGCACTTTCTAAAGGGCAGAGACTGACCTTGTTGAGGGTTTTTGTAGGCCCAGATGTTTTGTTTGTTTATTTGTATAGTAAACAGATAAATGAGACGACATGAGATGTGTGCTGAGGATAAAATCATTTAGTCACATCATTCAGAAGAAGAGGTGATGACGCAAAGCTAACAGCTAACAGCGGTCTCCACGCCGCTCTCGAGCCGCTCGGTGTGAGCAAATGCCTCTTACTGTTCCACCCATGAGTTATTTGAGAGTACAGACACTCACGACAAATATATGAGACCGACAACATGCACTGTTGGATGATGTGTGCTCTGTAGCGCTGTTGTAAGTGTTCAAGCCACATCAAAACAAATTCACATATACATGACTTGGATCGATGAGCAGAATGTTTTTCCTGTTATTCAACGTTACAGAGAGCGAGGCTTGGGATCAGGAATCGTTGGCTCTCCGATTTGACCAATCATGCTCTTGACTGAGGTTCGGACCTCTTACCTCCTCATTAACATATGGACACAGAAATACAGAAATAAATAAATGTAGGTGAACAGAAATGTAGAAATAAATATAAAGCATTTATTCTTTTATTATACTTTTATTTATTCATTTATTTATTTATGTATTCATTCATTCATTCATTTATTTATGTATTCCTATATTTATTTATACATGTATTTATTTATTTATTTATTTATTTATTCATTTATTCATTTTTACTTAAGTCAGGTTTAATCCTCCATAGATAACACAGTTTAAGAACAAATAATAATATCAGGAGCTGTAAAGATTGAAGGCAGTCAGACAGCCATGAATGTAGTTTCTCAGTTTGAGCAGCAGCAGGTTCCTCATCTTCATCTCATCCCTCATTAAGTGCTGACTGAAAGTTATTATTACAAGTAATCATCTCACGTTGAGGTCACGGACCTCGCGGTAAAAACAGTTCAAATTTGGAGCGATATTTAGCTGCTTTCCCTGTAAGCTAGCATGACAAGTTTGGTATGTTTGGTTTCTAGGATGCTTATGGCTTAAATAAATCTTGAAAACTGAAGGCATTAATGTTAATGCCAGATGATCCACCATCATCTTCAGAGGGTTAAAACAGAGTTATAGAATAAAAATTGCCTATCATCTATGTTTATTTCAGAATGATTTTCATGCATTTAAAACAGTTCTGAAATAAAAAGAGCATGTGTATGTGTGTATATGTAATATAGTTCAAATTCAGCTATCACTAAAATAGAATGTTTGGTCAGTAGTTTGGGACTGTCAGTGGCTTTGCAGTAGGAACAGAGGAGACATTTCTGGTGTATGCAGAGTGTGTGACTCAATACAAGCAGAGAAATGTTGAAATGTATATTTTCTGGAAATCATAAGATTAAATCGCAACGACCATATGGCCTCATACATGTATTTATTCACCCCAGATCCAATGCCACCGCCTGTGAGTCTACAGTTGTAGATTTGTACAGTCTACAGTCAAGGACTACAAGGGAGACAGTGAGCAGTCACCACGTAACAATCATGTTGTTCTTTTCACAAATATGGGAATGATAGTCAAAAATATCATTAAAATGAATTGTTTTATATAAAACGGCATACATTTTTTTGCCGGCCTATACAAGGGCCCAATTAGATTTCTTTCAAGGGGCCCAAAATCCCTGGCGGCGCCCCTGCCGACAAATGATCATTAAAGTTGATTGGGATTGAACTCTCTGCGCCTTACTTTCTGATCGGAGTCCCCGTCTGAGCTATTAAGTCAGCATCCCAGAGGAACCATCTCTATCACATCTCTTCATACTCATTTACCTGTTTACCAAACCTTTAATAAACTAAGTCTTATATCATATTGTACATTCCCCTCCTTTACCCTAAGGGCTGATCTTTTTTATCCTTTCAGTCTATTCACATCTTTTCCTCACCAACATTGCTCTGTCCCATCTGTCCTCTCAGTTCCGCTGGTTCAGCATCTGATAAACAAACAAACAAACAAACAAACAAACAAACAAATGTACTGCCTTGGATTTGGGAAAATACAAAAATTGGTAAATTGGAAAAGAACGGAATTGAGCATTTCTAACTGCACTCGAAAATATATAAACTCACAGTGAGTTTACATATTTTCTCCATAATTCCGAGAAATAAACGGTAATTACAAATACAGTGCTCTTTTATATTTACGTAAAACGATATAAACACAAAATGAATGAGTAGTGAGTTGTGCAGGAAGCAAAAAGCAGTGAAAAGTGACCATTTAAAATAACCTGTTTTGCAGAGTTAGCCATAGAAACCGATGGAGTCGGCTTACCAAGTCTGAAGAGCTGCATACCCAAGTCTAACTTTTCTCTCTTCAGTTGGTTCCAGCGGAGTCTGTCGGTTGAATGAGGCCACACGCGCGCACACACGCACACACACACACACACACACACACACACACACTGATTTTTACTTATCTGATTTAAAAGTCTTCTCGTCAGTATGAGGCTGTTTTTCTTTCGTTCTTATATCTCAAGTCAGTGTGGCTATCATCCTGCAGTGAGAAGCTGATTGTCTTAATTAAGGTAATTGGAAACAACTTACCAATTACGATGTTAAACTAAAAAGAAAACAAAAAATAAAACACACACACACGCCATAAAACTGTCCGTGTATTACAGTTGCAGGTTCTTCCTCTCGTTTTCTAGTTGAATCACGTGACTTTGTGAAATTACGCACAGACCACGCTGCAGCACTTAAAGCAATCAAGTATTGGCCATACGCGTGCGTGCGTGCTTGCGCGTGCGCATTGCGTGTGTTCGAGCGTTCAAGTGTGTTATAGAACACTATGACATGACTGTGTGCAGCAGAACCGTCCACTAGAACATAATTGAACTGTTTAAGCACACGTGAACCTCAACATAGTCCAATTTGTATTTGCTCGTTTGTCCATTTGTCTACGTTTGTCCTGTCTTACCATTTCCAGTTTAGCCCTGCCTTCTTTTTTTTCTTTTTTTTTTTATCTCACGCATAGTATAGCAAGGATTATGTTTGCACAATATAAATAGGTAACAGTCTCCTCGGTTACCTCACACCTATACCCACGGTATAAAACTAACGCAACAAACTATAACAGATTGTAGATTTTACAATCTGCAAAATGCAAAAAGAAGCATGCTTATGAAGTGGTGAAGTTGTCTCACGACAGCTGCTTCTTATTATTCAGTGGTGCGTAACGGTGCTGTGGGGCAAATGTGAGGATGTAAAATGAGACGAGTTCTCAGAAAAGGGCAACATGAACTCACCATCGTTTTCAAACCACAGCTACATTTCCTGAACACAGTGTCGTCTTCTACCGTGAGAAACTTCATCAGAAAGCCTCTTGTGGTCTCTAGTTCTTGATTCTTCCTGATAGCAGTGCCGGTCCTGACCAATGTGGTGCCCTAGGCAAGATTTTTACGAGCGCCCTCTTGCATCGCAGTCAGCAAAGTAACTGCATGTATGTATTCAAGATTTTATTTCTTTTAAATCAAAAATATCACACCAGATAAATTGCACAAACATATTATAGAATATTCTATTTACATACAAAATACAAACATGTTCCTGATGCTGTGCCAGTGCACTGAAGACCGGAGAGAAGTATATGTGACCACTGGATGTTACATTTTAATAATACAAAAAAATAAAATTAAACAGTTGCTTGGTTTGTGCTATACATACGACTAATATAGACTAATAATGAAAATGAGATTCATTCAACTTTATCGTCATTGCAATTAGTCTAACCAAAGTGCAAAAAGCAGCAAAGTGCAGTGAAAACAAGTGCAACGAGCCAGGAACCCAGAAAAAAAGGCCTCTCTATTATACAATAGGCTTTGCTATGAAGTTATGCTGCTGTGGGCTTATAAAATATTTCGAGATAATAGATAATAGCACTTTTTTCTTTTTTTTTTACAGTCTATGCCGAGGACCGGCTCTGGCAAAATATACACACACATATAATTAATACATTTGTAAAGAGAGTATTCCTGGT
>CAEMYA010000699.1:102868-119662 GCA_903131615.1 Diplodus sargus | reverse complement strand
CAGATATGTTTGTGAAATTCCTGTTTGTTCCTATGTTAAAAACGTCGGCCTACTTTTTGAAATAATGTATCTGCTGTTAGACTTTCTACAGGTGCAGTAACATGGACACTGTGCACTCTTTGATAACACGGGTGATGTCCTTTCAGCACCAGGTGTCATAGGTGTCATTGATTTCACTGTAGCACGGTGAGAGCCTGTGGCGCTGTTCTTCATCAGATGCCTCCGGGCAGTGTCAGGAATGTATGAATGTTGGACATGTGTCTGATTTTATAGGATACCAGACAGGTCCCTTCCTCCAGAAACTCGGTTCCGTAGGCAAGCTGCAAGTTGTCATCTGAAAACAGAAATTAATAGTAGGTAGTAAATAGTAAGTTGGTGAGCTGTTGGTTCGGTAAAGTTGGAGATATATTCACAGATTCAAACTTCCCGGATCAAAAACTGAACTGAACTAAAATTGGCCACACTACAGTGAATAACAGAGAAGTTACTCGACATTTTCCCAATAGAAATTCCTCAAAATTATGCTAAACCACATTTGTCCAAACTGACAGCTGTAGTATAACCAACAGGAGACCATTGACATGTGGTGAGATTTTGGTGACACTACACTCTGAATGATAGTGAAGTAACTGAATATTTGTTTGTAGTTTCTCTTTTCGGCGTTGCATATATATGCATATATATACGTCGTTCATCTTTCAACAATGTTTGACTAATGAGTTATTGATCCGGGAAGTTCGAATCTGTGAATATATCTCCAACTTTACCGCTGAGTTATGGTTCGGTAAAGCTTTGATATCCGACGATTCTGCAGAATCCTAAGGTGAACTGTTTTCCTTCAGTGGTACTGTATGTGTCAGTGATCGTGCGCTTCATCATTGTTTAACATCAACGACATTTCTTCTTCTTAATGTTTAAGTTAAATATCATGCTTACACACGAACAAGTGGGACCTAAAATAATGTCCTTATGAAGATTAAAAAACACAAAATCTACTCACCTTTGAACATGAAGGTTTTGGTAATTATCTGTTTTAACTGCAGCACAGTGATCTTCATCATCTGCTCTTCACTGTCGCACAGCTTGATGATCTTTTCCTCTCCTTTGGGTGAATGTACTTTCAGCTGGATCACCATTGTGCAGGTCAGTTAGTCTGTACAGTGAGCACTGTGAGGAGTGTTCTTCTTGGCTCTTGTTCGTTCATGCAGTATTTGCAACTGCGTCACATGTAGTGCCACTACGAACCACGTAATTCTGGGAAACGTGGGGGAGAAACCCCGCACAGCTCCTGTTTGGTTTGAGGAAACACATTCATATGTATACTTTGTTTTGTCAAGATGGGCAACAGCTCAACAACTGAACAGAGCAACATCAGCCAACAGAGGAGCAATTTGATACTTGTACAAAACAATATCTTCGTACAACAGGGAAGCAATTTCACAACTCTACAGAACAACATCTCCAGACAACAGAGGAGCGATGTGACAACTGAACAGAGCAAAAACTCCGAGAAGCGTTATGACCCTCAGGACCGCACGCTGACATTCGTAGATGGAGAAGATGAAATGGACTGTAAGTAGATACATTTTACATGTAGGTCAATGCCTGCGAAGCCAGAGTGAATGCCTGGTTTAAACCTTATGGTCTATAGCTTTATTTCTTAATTTTCTAATCATAGCCGAAAGTCCATAACACTGCTTCTACTTCGCTTGTGTCTCACAGTTTTGTATATCGGCTACAAGTCTCTCAGAGCAAAGATGTCCTGTGGTCATGCTGTCACTCCGATGTCTCTGACCGACTGGTGTCGCAGGTTGTTGGACGAGGTATGATGTTTAGATGTTTGCAGCTTCATGACATTGATCGTGTTAGTGAATGAACTGCACTGACAAATTAAAAAGGTGAAGGCAAGTGTAATTAAATAGTAATTTTATATGTGAAAAAAATGTTTTAAACTTCATGTCTTAAGATGTAACTCTGAATTTGAAATTGATGTTAGTGATTCATACAGGCACGTCTATATTGATACGTGAATATGTTTCTTTGATTTTCTTTTTTAATATCTCAGGGTAAGTGGAGATTTGTGTGTGGTAACTGTGATGCTGAGTGGTCCTACGAGGAGGTTCGTAAAATGGCTCTTCTGACTCCCGAAGAAGTGGAAGAATTTGAGAAGAAGATGTTCGTTAACGCTGCATCAAACTTGGAGGTCAAAAAAGTGAGTACATAACTGTTTTGCAGACTGTTGAAATGTTAATCATGCAAATACAAGGCTGAATATCAAAGCATCTCACTGTCTTTCATTTACCTTCACAGTGTCCTGGCTGCAAGTCTCGCGTGGTGAGAACTGATCTCAGTGATCTCAGTGTCAGATGCACGGTGTGCACAGCCAACAGAGAAACCACTTACATGTTCTGCTGGCAATGTTTGAAGGAATGGAAAGGTGAATATCCTCGCTCAGACTGCTGTGACAATGACGACTGCCAGATGCCGCCGGAAATATTAAGGACCTGTCCAGAAGTCCTCCTCAACAGTGTGATGGATGTCGGCGGAGATCCCTTAAAATGTCCCTCCACCCGAGCCTGCCCCACCTGTGGTGTGCTGATAGTACATAATGGAACGAAATGTAAAAACGTTGTCTGTTCGCAGTGTGAAGTGGAGTTTTGTTTTGTGTGTCTGAAGACCACTGAAGAGTGCCAGAAACTAAACCCAGAGTCATGGTACCGAGTTTGCTCCTCTGGTGTAGCACCGAGACAGACCTCCATACCTGTGAGGCAGCGCAGATAGTTGTGTTGATTCATTACTGTGATCTCAAGAAACACAAACACACACCTTTTTATGCCGTCTTTTATAACACCAATCATCATTATTGTTATTACTCACACAGATATTCAGCCTATAGGGCGCTTCTCAGTCCCCGCCTCCAGTAGCTCGAAGCGCCTCGCACAACATGACATTTATTTCCCTTTTTACATGATAGAAAGATTTCCCTGCTTTTATTACGAATCATTTTTGCTTCAGCTCCTGTAATGTTATCTAACTGACAGTGTGTGTTTTGATCAGTGTTATGTCATTTTCACATTTCCTTGTTCAATCAACTTTGTATTGGTCATCTGTTTATTCTCCTGACAAAACATTATATCTTTCCCTGTCCAATAAAAAATAAATACACATACATTTGGTTTTGAATACATTATACGTGAAATATAAAAGTAGACCGATTTAAAGTTGTCTAAAAACCTAAAAACTGTATAAATGTCCCACCAATTCCATCTAAGTTCTGACTGTCTTTGAACGTCACAACCTTAAACTTCCAGACAATGGCGCCACCTTCAGGTCGTTGCTCTTTCTAACAGTCCGTTCAGGTCAAACACAGCATCAATAGTAACTTTTGACTCTTCTGAGTGAAAAATAGCTTCTACTTACCCTTTATTGTAACATTCCCCAATCTGAAGTTAAATTATATGCAGGACTTTTACTCATTTTTTTCATTAAAAAAATCATAGTTACAACAATAAATTATCGTCACATCTTATAAAGTGATCAGGTGTAAAAATGAATCTGAAGAAGCTGTCAGATAAATATAGCGGAATGAAATGTATGATGTATTCATATCAAATGTAGAAGTCGGTCGACACAAAGTAGCAGAAAATGAAATCTGTAGTTTATCACTTGAGTGAAAGTATCAAGTTACTTTGTCCCTCTGACAAATTATAAATAGTTTAGAAGAGAGGCTTTATTTCCTTGTAGCACGTCTGTCTACAGCTCAGAGGGGAGGACAGAGGAAACACTTCACATTTACCTCGTGAAAACACATGCGACTGTTCTGATGTGGTGCTGCTGTTTTTCACGGTCAGGACGTTAATCTGCCTGCCACTTCCATTTATGTCCCATCAACTGAAAGTCACATTGTTAAACTTCTACACAATAGCGACACCTTCTGTTCGTTGTTCAACAGTCCATCAGAGCAAAACCCACCTTTTGAGTACTTCTTATTGTCGAATTCATAATAATAATTAAAAAAAACAGCTTCTCAATTACCAGAAACACTGCAATACTTTGAAAAACATGGGCTTAAGATGGTTTAAAAATGCATGATTCGAATTACGGGGGAGCTAAGAGGAGCTCGGCTCCCCTGAAAAGGACCTGAGCTCCCCTGAAAGCCTACTTGGAGATATTTAGGGGGAGCTCTAAAACACTGTTCATTTTTGTGTCACATAGATTTTGATTTTCTGTACATAAGGTAAACTTATTGTTTTAAATGGCCGAACACGCACCAAAAGCGTTATGACGCGAAGATAAAGGCCGGTAAAGTCCGGCGGGGAGGATCGGAGCCTCCGCCGCTCCTCAGCTGTTGATCCTCTGAGTGACTGCTGCTGCCGTCACGGCCGTCACGGCAGGGCTCGGCCGGGCTCGGCTGCGCATGTCAGATCTGATCACTGCAGGCATCAGATTCTCCCGCACTGAAAGCGATAATTGAGTCGCGCCGATCATCACTTTCAGTGCGTTTGAGCCTGCTTTCTTTGCGTGGTTGTAAACAGAACTTTTTAGCCCTAATTCAATTTACCCACCCATTGTACCAAACCACAGAGAAAGGAAACGACAGTTCTGATCTCAGTTCTGAGTGAGAAAATGTACTTCTGCATGTGTCCTGTTCGTGTTTTCCAAATACAATTGGTAAAGCTGCACTCATCCGTTTTTGATATCAGCAATGGAAATAATAATAGTACACGCACAAGAAGTCTTTTTATTTCTAAAGTTTCTTAAGTTTGCTATACGATGTATGACAAATGTTCAGCTGTATTGTTTTACCACATGTGATTCTTGAAGGAGTGTGTATGAGAAGCAGAACAACTTTGACTGTGTCCCTGCTGATTTTGTATTTATTTATTTAATTTTTTGCTTTGATTATTAAATGTATTAATAATGTATTGAAGATGTATTGAAGCAGTAGCCCTATAATGTTGTTATTTAGCATCTCTGAAATGCTATTAACAGTATTAACTGTCTGCAGTAGTAACAGTAGAATGTTTTTCGCAGTTACCCTGCAATTGATCACGTTGCCGTGCATTTCGTATGTGCGTGTGACATGTTTAGTAGCGGTGCACACTGGGAAAATAGGGCTCCCCCGAAAGCCACTGTGTAATTCGAACCCTGTAAAAATGTCCCCGTGTCTTGCTAATAGACTACCTTTAAAAACACTTAAAGGGACTCTCTCTATATATTTTTTTGTCATAGCTGAATAAACAAGCTGTTCTCAGAGGGAAATTAGGTCCCCAGAACAATGTTTTCACCGGGTTGTGTATTTAAGATAAAAACAAGGTTGAAAACACTCACCACAGATAAACTGGCTCAACAAATTCCTCGTTTTTATAGTCGATAACTGATCTGCTGTGTATGTATGTAAAGTAACATATAAAATCTATACAATAAAATATTTTTAAAAATTCTGTATGGAACTTAAAAAAAATTCAAACGTGTTCATGTATTATATACAGGCAGATATGTAAATATCTGGCAACGTACTCCAAACTGGTTCTGCCTTCGTTCCCACAATAATCAGCGTCTCCAGGACCACAAATGTGGGCCAGAAATATCATCTTGATGGGCATCCCCATCCTTATTAGTCTAGACTCTCTACTTGGACCGGACCCATCTTCAGACTAGGCTGTGTATTTTGAACTGAACCAACAGTGAAGTTACCTGACTGCATCTTGCACAGTTGTGACACAACTAGGTTGACAACATCTGTCTAGACAAACAGGCAGGCAAACAAGTTGAAAACAACAACAGATGTGATGTGTGATGATGGGGATGATTAGAACTGGGTTACAGAGATCTGAATCTTAAACTGGACGTTTCATTACCATGGCAACCCCCCAAAAAACAAAAGAATCACGAATTTTGTAGATTATGTGCAGCAGCATCCTTAATGTGCTTGTTTTTTTCATGTGGGAAAATTCAGTCAAAATATATCAACATGGCACCCAATGACGGATTAAAGTCTTCAGTCTGTATTTTCGTCGAAGCTAGGATTAATATTTTTGCTGACATTAATTTTCATAAGACAAAATTATTGTTAGTTATAATCCTTCAAAGGAAAACACCTTTGCTGTGATCCTTCTATGTGCATTTTAAAAGGAAAGGGGTGGACTTGAAAAATATTACTTGATATGAGTAGAAAAACCAGCAGGTACAAAATGACATAAACAAACTTACTTAAATCATATCACTTTTCCAGTTTAGCGTATTCTCACTCTGGAAATTTAGCCTACAGCTGTCAGTTTTGCATTACAGTTCACAACTTTTACATTTGTTAGAGGTTCCAGGGATGGGAGACTACAGTGACAAATATGTAACCTGTATAAAGCAGGTAAAACCCAGGAATGAGGACACAATGCATCGTTTTTCCTTTCCAGATTGCCTCTGTGTATGATTTATTTAACATCATATATTGTAACAGTCACATAATCACAATGCATATCTTTTTACCTCATCTCAGTTCATGTAGTTCTATATCACTTTTCTCAATTCAGCCTTTATCTTACTTTATATCACAACTTCAGTCCCAATAACATACATTTTCTCTCATCTTCTCTATTCTAAACAACACATATTTAAATGTATATCAATAAACAGTTTCTGGAAATACATTACATTTTCTGTGTCCATTTCACAGTATAAACGGGTTCAAAACACTCTTTTCATATATTGAAGTTTTACAGTGTATAAAACACCTTTAAATACAACAGACCACATATCTTGCTTCTGTAAAAGACCACTGAAATGTGTATCCAAACAAAGTGCTCACATATACCCGGAAACAGGTTTATGAACAAAGATAAAGTACATTTGTAACCTTAAGTATTTAAAGTTAAACAAACGTACATATTCATAGTAAACATACATAACTCACAACTAGCTGGGGAACACATCATGTACAGAAGTGTTAATGTCACTTAATTCCACTTTAACTAGTGCAACTGCAGACGCGCTCAGCTCAAAATGGCGTCCACGCGGGAAAACTTTGCACATATTAATGTTGTTTAAACATGAATATCTCATTGAACCAGATTACAAACTTCATGCAAACACTCGCACTAATAATATCTGTACCATTTCATGGTGCATTAAACGTTTACCGACCTTTATAAAGCAAGTAAAGCAGAGGAAGGACACCCTGGGTATTGTTTTCTTTCCAGATTGCCTCTGAGGAAAAAGCAGCAGTTGCGCTCCCTAACCATTCTCTCATTCCCTAACATGAGAACACAAACGTTCCTCCCCATTTCCAATACAAACGGAGCACCTCAAGACAATATATGACTTCTGATTGAAACATAAATATTTTGTTACGTATTGGGGAAAGCCCATGGACGTTCAAGTCCAACATGGTCGTGGGTTAGCGTGTTGTTATCACACCGTGTGAAGTGGTGAACCACCCCAGTTATTTAGGTAGGTTGATGGCACATTGATGAGTGTCTTTCAAATAAATACACAGCATAACTCCAGAGTTAGAGCATAATCAACGTTAACTTCTCTCTAATTCTTGCTGCTGCTCGCTACAGTATACAATAACAAAATTAATTGTGACACTCATTAAGGAAATCTTACCAGCTACATGTGGTCACCCTGTTAGGTGACACACATTGCATCCACTATTGCTGCGCAGCATTCCATTTGTGATTTCTTTGAGTTGCGGATAAGTGCTCAGAACATCAGGAAGTTTGAGAATCTCAAGAAAAGCAGTCCAGGTTTCTGGTCCACTCTTCAAAATCACCTGATCAATCAGGTCAGTGACAGCTTCTTGTGGTGTTGATGGAGACTTTTCCTTTATATTCTGATACTGTCTGTCTGTGATGATCTGTTTGGCATGTGCGTGCTGCAGAATATAGGAATGATCGGCACTCAGACAGTCAATGAGTTCCACCTTGTGTTCAGTGATCCTTTTCTTAGCAGAGCTCTGTAAAAGACAACAGGTTCTGAAGATGTTACTTGTCGCTATTGTCTGACAAAGACTTGGAAATAAATGACTTACTAACTTTTATTTGCAGATTTAGATTATAAATACAGGGAATAATTAAAACATTTTGTGACTTTTATTTAAAGTGACTACGAGGAACATGTAAAATTACATATAAATACATTACATTACCGGTCCATCCTGTGGTCTTTCTGTCACTCGCTTCCAAAACAAATGCATGCACTGCCAGCAAGCGTTAACAAAGATCTTTACAACAGATCCTAACACTTTTGTCCAAACGGGCACTAGAATCAACAGAAAGTTGCGGTTCCTTGTAGTCACTTTAAGCAAGATTTTGAATTTACTTATAACAGAGTATTTCTACACTGTCATATTCCTACGTTAATAAATATTATAACCTTGAGTCTCGAATTGTAAACTAACAAATACCTTTTTATTTTAATCCAGCATAACATTTGATCTGTCAACAGTTTGTGTTGAGATTTTAAGGTCAAAACTCACACTTGCTGCTTTCATCTTCTCGTCACAGGACACCTTGTTGTCTCCAGTACATGATTTTGTGTGGACAATCTTTTTAAAGCTGCTTTCCTGTGTGTTGTGGATAAATTCCAAATTAGATCAGCATGTTCACATCACATAAAAATTCAAGCTTTGAGTGGACTTTGAGTGTTGGCTGCTTACCTCGCTGTAGGTTGTACCATGGTTATCGTTCAGTGAGAGTAAGTTGAGATCATTTGCACCTCCCTGATCATACCGGCCATAATGGCATCCTTGTAGTGCTGTGGCACATTGAACACACACTGATTATGTATATATATGGTCCTTGGTGATATATATATATATATATATTTAGCAATCTGTTAATATTACACCTAATTTAAATAATTATGTTCTTAGTCCTACCTTTGTACGTGAGTAGATAGACAGTCTTGGAGCTGATGAACGACAATGTGTTATTATTTTTATAGAACAAAAAAAAAAGGTGATGACACTGCTGGATAAATAATTCCTCATTGTATTGGTACCTCCCCCAGAAAAAAAAAAAAATAAAAAAAATTAAACATACCTGAATGTCCTGTCTTTCGCAAATGGCTGTTCTTCAACCTGCCAGGTTCGACAAAACCAAACCAGTGTCAGCAAATGTCTTTTTAATGTTGATCGTTCTGTTGGTGTGTTTTAAATGTGTAATGTCTTAGTGGAACAGATTAAGTTAAATCTTCCTCACCTTGCTGACACGAGCATCATTACACTCATACCAGGTGTTGTCCTCAGACAGGACGGTGGCTGTGTAATGTCCACCTCTTAGACTGCCCTTGTGATTCACCATCCCATACAGTTTGTATGTCTTGTTCTTGTTCAAAAAACACAGTCAGGAGCATGAAAAGATCTTAAAAACAATTCACAAGAACAACATTCAAATATACATTTAGATATAAAAAAAACAATCTTTCTCACCTTCAACTGTAATTCACATGGCACTTCCACACAGCGGTGTGATTTGAAATGTGACCTGGTGTTGTAGTCAAAGTCGAATCTCTTGAGGAGAAGAATCAAGATCTGAAGAGAGTCCACAAACTCACATTCCTACGTAACACAAGTAAAGTTATTTAAACTATACTTTAATCTCAGTTTCTATCAGTATATAATCTTGCATGCCTACAGTTTGTGTTTTCATTTCAGGGTCAAAACTCACAGTTGTTGCCTTTGTTTTTTGTTGACATTTGTTGCAGTGCAACTTGTTGTCTCCTATCAATGCTTTTGTCCAGAAGGTCCTTTGGATGACCTTTTCCTGGAGAAATACAAAAGTGGTTACAAATTCCAAATCAAAATCAAAATACTTACATCACATTAAAACACTGAACAGGAACTCTGAACTCTGTCTGCTCACCACACTGTAGGTTGTATCAGGAGTATCTTTCAGTGACAGAGGGAGAGTCCAGAATGGATTGGTCTGTACATTGATGATGTGGCCTTTGGAGCACTTTGTTGTGTCTCTCAGTTGTCCTTGGAAAAGCTTAAATAAGAATGTAAATTACAACACATCATTCTGATTTGTTCTCTTGTAAATAACTTTGTAGATTTAACAAGTGCTCACCTCAGAGGCCTCTGGACTGATCTGATGTAAAATCATCTTCAAACATTCAGCTGCATCACGTTGTTCATAAACTGCCAAATGAGACATTATACTGAATGTAATATAGTAATTTCAACAAAGCTTCATATTACTGTACATTTTTTTACCATTTCTAATCCCAAATGTTGCTGTGATATTTTCTGTTCCGCATGTTGTTTCTTTCAGGCCTTGAAAAAGTATTCTCAGCTGAAGATCTGTTTGTGATTGTGAACCCAACCTTGAGGGAAAGACATGTTTCTCAGTAAGTTATGAGTATGCCATAACTGTAGTAACATGCGCAGTGATCAAATTTTGCAAGCTTGAGTCACAAATTCAAATTAATCCATTTATAACAAAATGGTCGATGTATACATTTTACAATAGGTTTCCTTGACATTTAAATTGATTGTCTTTTGCTTCCATTTGCTCCAGATGAAAAAAGCAGCAGTTTCAAACCTGTCGTGGAACTCAGTGGTCATGAAGAGAACCTGCAGGACACTGTTGAGGTAACATGTGGCTCCCTGATTGTACAAGCCATGATGACGTCTCTGTGGTGGAGTCACTTGTGGAGAAATAAATACTGTCATCACTCAATCATAAAAAAAAAAGACTTTGATTTCTGTTTAGTTAAAGTTCCAATTAAAGACTGATAATTCTGTGCCTCCCCATCTCAACTGCATATCATTGTCCTCAGCCTCAGTCCTCCATCTCTCCCTTCAGCCACACTCTCTCTGAGCGCTTTGTTCTCTCTCTCTCTCTGACCCTATGTTCAACGACTGCTCTCTTCTCAGAGGCCGGCTAATTTCCTCTCACTCCTCACACCTGTCAGACCTTACGTTGTCCAACAGATGCCCTCTGACCTTTTCTCCTGACTCAGTGCCACTTCCAGCCAATCCCTCCTGCCCTGCAGTCTCCTGACATCACTTTGTACACAGTTTCCATTAATGTTTACCATACCACACGACCCTTCAATAAACTCAGTCTCATATTTAATCTCAGTGTTCTCCTCTCCTGTCACTGTTATGTGTCCCATCTGTCTCTGCTCTTGATCAGTGAAAGTAAGATAAACTATCACCCAACTCCCCAGAAGAAATGTTGACAATGTATGTTTTTTAAAAAACCACAGATTTGTTCAAACTTAATTGTTTATCTGGTTTTGTCGCCACAAACACAGCTGGAAGATGTTTCATCAAAAATACTCTGTATGTAGCTTCACCACCATCCCATCCACCCTCTGATAGGAAAGTCAACTCATAAACATACACAGACACACATATGACACTGCGCATATGTCATCATGGTTCATATGACAAAATTTGAACGTAGGTCCATCGGTGGTTTGCAGAAAAGTAAACTGCCAACATTTTAATCTGGGGACTGGGCTGCATGTAACTGAGCAAACATCAATTTGAAAAAAATCTCAAATATTTATTGTGCTTTATATCACCCAGTGATCTGCAATAGCTCATTTAATCAAATCTGCTTACCTCGTTTCTCTTTTGCCCTTGCATCCTCATCTCCACATCCTCTCCAGGATCTACGCTCCTCCATCTCATTGGTTTCCCCGTGTTTTTGTGGTTCTTCCTGAAAAGAACAGGGCCTTCATTTTTGAGTCAGCACTTGGCTGCTTATGTGTGCAGACACATTCACAAAGTAAATAAAACCAACTTGAGACGTTTTATTATAAAATTAATTATGTAGCCTGCCTAAGTGATTCTTTATTTTAACTGTAAGAGACAATATCGCAAAATATGATCCTCAGTGAGCATTTTTCTGACGTTCACAACTAGTTCAAAAGTGAAAGTTTTGTCAAGACATTAATTAAATGTTCAAATTTAGACCATTTTAGTGCGATATGCAATTCTGGCTTTAATTCGAGAATTTCTAGCGTGGTTTCTTTTATTCTGCCTTCAATGTGATAATATTTTCTAATTTCCTAGATGATATAAGTTGTCTTTGAAGCAATAAGAAAAATATAATGCCTTGGACAAGAGTCGAATTTCATTATCTAATTGGCCACTACAGGAACCCCATTGTCTATGAGGGCAGGTAGACTTACCTGCGCATGCGCCTTACGGCAGTAAGCGCAATATCTTACTTTACATTAAATTGTAAAAAAGTGCTTCCATTGCGATGTCCTAGAAGCTTTTTGTTAGCAGTACAGTCACTCTATGGTTCAATATTTATGATATTTTATATTTAAAAACGAATGAGGTCTTCTTGACTTCATAAGTATATCTTAACATTTATCACTCTCGTCTCTCTTTCAGCCTAGATTCAACACTACAACAAAAAAATTAGCCGACACAACTTATGCTTTGTGACACGAGGATGTTATGACCGCGTTTCAGACGGTTGAAAAGACTTTTAGAACCCGGAAATAAATAGGCCACATATACCTGTAGGCCTGTGGTTGAACGCAACGTAAATCTTTAAAAAAAATTAATTAATAAATAAAGAGGCTGTTTCTATAATACAAACGAAAACGAGAGATACAGAGACGATGCTTACCGGATAATAAAATCCGTCAAGTAGATAGGAGGCTGTCAAACACACGGTCACTTTCGTTTATCTCACAGCGCTGTCTGTCGGACTGTCTGTCTGTCTGTCGGTTTGAACTCTCGTCATGATCTCCTCTGACAAACATGTACCAACCTGACATACTGCGCATCTTACATTCCTGTGAGTTATTTTTAATACCTAACTTTCTTTACACTGATTGTGCGTTTAATAAAGGCGCACTATGTAGTTTTGGAGAAGATCTTGACTGACTGTTTTTTTTTTTTATGTCCATACAAACTATTTATCAAACCATCTTCATTTCCACGACTATGTTCACTGAATAGACAAACTGATCTTAAAAGACAACGGAGTTTCATACTGTTTATATGTGGCGGACCCTGCCACCTTTCTGGCTTCAAACAGTGTACTGTGACAAAGACATTTGTATACAAGGATCTGAGAATAGAAAAAATCTATGGAGCAGGTTGGAAGGACAGGTGATGAGAGAGGAATTTGATGTTGATTTATTATTGATGTAGCACAGGTGTAAACCCATGGTCAGGGCTGTGGCTACCAGTGATGCCACTGAGTTGATGTCATAGTTATTTTTTCTGGGTCTTTGATACCTTGATACATATTTTTGGTAAGACATTATAATTAGAATATCATTAGAATAAACAATTGTAACTAACAGTTTATCAAACGTTAGTAAACAGTTATTTAACTGTTAAGAAACAGTATTTCAGGATTTATTAGCAATTAATTATTGATGTTCATAATACTTGGGATTGGCAGATAATGTAATTGATGTCTTTTTAAAAACATTTTCTTAATACATGTTTTATAAACCATTTTGTTTGTCGTTCATCTTAACAGTAAAATAATTAATGATGGTAATGCTTATTATAAAGTGTTTCCCATGTGAATGCTCTTATTTTGCACATTTTAAATTTACATTCAAATTTTATTCTATGTATTCTAGTTACACCTTTTCAATCTTGTGGTATGGTAGGTATATGTATGTATATATTTGTAAACATTATGTTATTTTTTTTATCATTCTAAAGTTATTTTAGATGTATAAGTTTAAATACATTTGATAATTCTTTTTTCCCACATTTTTATTTTATTTTCACAAAGGATAAAGACAAACAATAAACAACAATTAACACACAATCAACAATAACATGTGACAACAACAAAAGTATCACAGACAAAAACAAAACAAGACAAGCCAACAAAACAAGACAAAACAAAACGAAACAGCCACACTGACACTACGGTAGATGGGGGGATGAGACAGTGCATACAAAAGTAATTTGGCATTCAGAATGAAGTAACCTTCTGCATACTGCACAGAAAACAAAATTAAACTGGATTCCGGCGTACAGGATAAAATATCCCTCTGCATACTGTACAGAAGAACTCTGTGTTCTTGTACACAGAGGAAGGATCTTATGCTGACCCAGAGCTCGCTTGTATACTCATCTAACTCCCGAGGGATGGAGGTGGCTCTTTTCATGCTCAAGAGAAAAAGGAATTCCTCCAGCCATATATCTCTGGAGAAGCAAGAAGGTTTCCTCACCTTCCAGTTCATTAAAATCATACGCTTTGTTGAGAGGCATGCAAGGGCAACCACTCTTTGGTATTTATTGCTTTGGATATTCTCAACACGGGACCTGAGCAGGCATGTTTTTCGGGGAAAGCTGAAGGTAAACTTTGAGGATCCCTGACAGGAAAAGTGCCACCTCTCTCCATAGGAACTCAATGACTGGGCAGTGCCATAGCATATGGAGGAGCGTTCCCTCTTCTCCACATCCATACTAACATTAAGCTGAAAGGCTCTGGTCCATCTTTTTTAGTCAGACTGGAGTTAGATATGCCCTATGCATTATCTTCATTTGTATTTCTCTATATCTTACGCATTTGCTCATATTAATTGAGTTCCTCCACAAGCCATCCCATTCAGAACATGACAAATTAATTCCCAGATCTTGCTGCCATTGCAATTGAGTTGAGGTATTGCAATTGGGGGAGGAAAGGGATAAAAGCCTATAAAGTTTGGATACCACTCCTCTCCCACGGGCAATAGCCTCCAACTTCTCATCCAAGTCCTTGTAGTAACCGATGGCACTGGCCTGCGTTGATAATCTGTTTAAGTTGGCTTTAAGTTGTAGGTATGTTAGGAAAGAGCTGCCACTCAGACCAAAATTTGCCTTAAGGGTAGTTAGTGGAAGCATTGAACCATCCCTCAACACTTGGCTATGTATATTCAGATTCTGCCATGCTATGTCAGATAATGGATTCCCACCTGTTGATAAAAAGCGATTGTTCCATAAAGGACATAAGGGGAGGGAAATTCCACTGGTGCCTAAGTTACTATGCATCTTTGTCACAATGTTGCATGTATATTTAATGATTGGATTCTCTAATTTAGATGGCAATTTGGGGCAATACCATAGTGAAGATAAAGAAATGGACCTATTGTTTTCCATAATTAACTCCCTCTCAAGCCAATCCCAGATACCTCTGGTTGGAATATCATTGTAGCCCCAAGAGAGTGGAAATCTCGCATTTTATGACAGATAATACAGAAATACATCTGGGACACCTAACCCACCTTGTGATCTAAATTTGGAGAGCGTTTATTTTTGATTTCTTATCTTTCCATAAGAAGCTGGTGATTAAAGCCTCAGTCTCTTTAAACCAGCCCTGTGGAAATTAAACTCGGTAGAATATTAGTCTTTATTACCTCTGCTCTGCCCCATAGTGAGAGAGTCGTCCATCTTTTAATGTCTTCACAAATCGTTCTTAGAAGGGTAGGACCATTAAGGTAAAAAATTTTAGAAACTGGCGATCTGATGGTTATTCCTAAATACCTCATTCCTTCTGGTCTCCGAACAAAAGGGGTGGTTTTCAGGTCCGCTGAGAAGGTTTTAGAGTTCAACGGAATTGCTTCATTCTTACTCTAATTAATTTGGTATCCTGAAAGCACACCAAACGATTTAATTAATTCCAAACCTTTCGGTATTGAATGAATTGGGTTTGATAAGGTCAATAACATGTCATCTGCATACATATTTAACATAAAATCGTGGCCACCTATCCTTATGCTAGTGATATTGGCATGCTCACGAATGGCGCATGCTAGTGGTTCCAGAGCTAGAACAAATATTAAAGGGCTTAAGGGACAGCCCTGTCTTGTGCCACAGTGGAGATGAAAAGGCTCAGAGATCAGACCATTAACCTTCACTGCGGCAACAGGGCTATTAGACAGGGCCTTGAACCACTGCAGAGCAGATGGTCCAAAACCATACCTTAACAATATCTGGAACAAATAAGGCCATTCTAATCTGTCGAAAGCTTTTTCTGCGTCCAGTGATATCGCTACCGCTGGACACTGGAGAGATCTAGCTTTTAACATGACTTGAAGCAATCTTCTCATGTTGTTGGCTGAAAGTCTGCCCGGTCTATATGAACCAGGGAGGTAATGACTTCCTCTGGATGGCAAGCCAGAACTTTTGCGAGTACTTTATAGTCATTATTCAATAGACTTAAAGGGCGAAAATGTTCGATGTCTAAATGGTGTTTTCCTGAGTTGGGAAGAAGTGAAAGTATTCCTTTCCATTCCTTCAAACACTGCCAGCAGAATATATAAGGCCTGTTTCTGTCAGCTGTGCAGGCTGTGCACTGAACACTCAGATCACTGAAATCAGTTTTCACCATGCGAGACTTGCAACAAGGACACTGTGAAAATAAGTCACCTGGAAAATGAAGATGTTTATATTCTCTCACTTGCTAAACATTGTAAACAAGTCAGTCACATCCAAGTAACTCCGTGCAGCACTACCGAATATTTTCTCTTCCACTTCTTCAGGAGTCAGAAGAGCCATTATACAAACTACCTCGAAGGGCCACTCAGTATCACGGTTAGGTAGTCCACACACAAATCCACACTCACCCTTAGAAAGATACTCAAAGAAAAAAACATATTGAGCAAATTCTTCACCAACTGCCAAATGTTGCTTAAAGGGACATAGGGCAGGATCTAGAAATAAGACTCAATAGCGACACGACAGCCGTTAGGGTAACTGCAGCCACCAGCCAAGCCGGCGCGGGAGCGCGCATGAACTCTTCACAGCAGCGCAGCTGATGCTGTCACAGTTATTTATTTACTCGCTGTTCACGTCACTGTTTACTGCAA
>CAEMYA010000699.1:90691-100849 GCA_903131615.1 Diplodus sargus | reverse complement strand
GGCAATGGAGAGATACGTGGGCGGGCTCATTCTTTTTGGTTTGGAACGCTTCATCACCTATTAGCATAGCAATACTTATAATGACTGTTCATTTTTTCACAAATCCTGCCCTAAGTCCCTTTAAATGGTTAATTGCTATGGAAAAAACAATGTCAAGTTTAAAGTATATTTCCTCAGAGCAATTTCTCTGATAAGAAACCTAATGCCCTTTTTAAATAGTACAACTATCATTTTACTATATAATTACATTTTGATCACATTTGGCCGTATCCAGGATTTTAGGTCACGCCCCCCATCTGTACATCTTGTGCATTCCTGTATTTTGACAGGAACTATAATCACTTCAAATAGCTAAATTATTGTAGATGTAAGTTAATGTTCTTAACCCATTTAGAAAAGAACACTCAACACATTCAAAATCAAAATCACTCAATGGAATCACTCAAGTAAAGTACAAGTTCCTTGGACTCTGGAAAAATTGTTGATTTATTCAAAATGTGACATGTACAACTTATTTATTGCCGTACTTTGACTCCTTCTACCCAGGCTGTGCATTGCACATGGCAAGAAGGGTTTGCTGCTCTTCCGAGGTCTGATATTTTGGTGTACTAATAATGCCAGTAACTATAAGGATTGATTTACTGATGATGTTAAATACATTTTATATCTAAAAAGTGAAGTGTCTCTAAAAAAGTTCATTAAGAATTCAGGATAAAATGTCATCAGAATCAAATAAAATGAAATAAAACATTCTCTGATCACCATTTGAAAAGCATTATAGTTCCACAACCTTAAAGCTAGCTATAATGTGCAACAATATGTCCTGTATGTACATTTGTGTGGACTGTGTATATGTTTCTGTGTGTGTGTCTTGTGACTTAATCACAGTTTAAATGGTGTATGTAACTGAAAGTATGTTGAATTCCCTTGGGGCGACTGTGGCTCAGGGGTAGCAGCAACCTTCCATCTTGTAATCGGAAGGTTGCTGGTTCGATTCTGCATATCAGACCCTTGGGCAAGATGCTGAAACCCAAACTTCTCCTGATTTGCTGGTAGGCACCTTGCATGGCAGCCACCACCACCAGTGTGTGTATGGATAACTGTAAGTCACTTTGGACAACTTAAATGCCCTAGATGTAAACTAGTAGAACTTCAAAGGGGAATTGGTTCCCATTCACTTACACTGTAACAAAAAGAATCATGAAAAAACTCAAATTTCTATAGTATATTAAATGAAAGGAATATTTTGAAAAGGCAGAGCATCTGTAGCTGCAGGAATAGTAGTGGACCATAGTAAGCACAGACATAGTTAATCCACCCTCCTTACATTGGGGTTGGGCGAAAAAGAATTGCTAGTATTCCAAAAAAAATGAAAAGACACACTACTATAAGACACACAAGTATGATTTTTTTTGTCCAGGTGGCAGTCCAGGTTGTTCTTCTGTCACCTGCTAGAAAAGTGAACCAGAAATTAATTTGGCTGTAATCCAACAGTGACTGAAGTAAGTAACAGTAATTATTAACAGTTAGCTCTGTCAGTGTTGGAGCACCACTTGAATAAATTAGAACTGTTGTCTCATATTTAACAGTGTTGAATTTTGGAACTTTCTGACATTTAGTTATATCTTACTGACATCTATCTCTTGTTGGCTAAATGTTACTTCTTTCTAACCTAATCTCATACGTCAATCAAACAAAAGAAAACCACAGTGTCATTACAAAATTAATGCTTTAGTACTGTTTGTAAATTTAATTTGGCTCATCAGTATATTTTTCCATGATGTCTCTAATTATCTAATTATCTAAAAATTACACACAGTAGGACACACATTCTTCTTTTTACCTCTTTCTCCCTCTATCTCTGTCTCGTCATCCAAATGTTGTTCACAGGAGTCTTTGAACTGTTCTCCAACTGTTAAAGAAGCATCTTCTTCTACAGTTCTGATTCTGCAATCATTTTATGATATAAAGTTTCCTGTTAGTACTTGACATAATGTGTTTTAATTTTTAGTTATCAACTGAAATTTGCTGCATGTGAAAACAGCGGTTTCAAACCTGTGATGCATCTCTGGATCTTTCTGGACAACGTTGAGGGAATGTGAGGCTCCCTGATTGTTTGGGTCATAATGACGTCTCTGTGTCTGAGTCACTGAAAAGACAGAAAACACAGTGTCATTACATCATCACCAGCCATTTATAATGAATCACATCATTTAATATGCAGCCTATCATTGGCAAACAACTCTTTCATATTCCATAGCATATTAACAGTATTTACCAAATCCTTTTCATCTGAGAATAGAATAATGCTCCATGAATTGTGTCTAGCTATTATTTGTTTTTATTTAATTTTTCCTTTAAAGGTATAAGGGAAGTTTGTTTATGATTCAGTTATTCTACTTGTCCTTTAGGCCTGCTCCCTCCACACACATAGACACACTCACACATTCACTGAATTTCTTCCTTTTTCAGTCTATTCACATCTTTCAATGATAGAATAAGCTCTGTCTCTTCTCCTCATCAGCAGTGCCTTTACTAACACTGTTCTAATGTGTTCCACCTCATTGTGCATCTTTTCATCCACTTACAGAGTTCATCCTGTGGTTCCGCTGCATCGCCTGTCTGACCTTCTGTAGCAATCACACAGGATTTCTTGGGCTCTGTTGGTTTGAAGGAAAAGATATTTGCTCAGTAACTAATTCAGAGAAAATAAGATCACATTCAATACTTTACTTACTTCTTCCCATCACCCAATACATTTCCAATATACAAGCAGTACAAAATAGAAAAACTTGAAAAGCATGAAGTGACCAGTTTTGTGAGGCAGTTTCTACATCTGATTATTTTAAAAAATATATATTTACTGTCAATTATTTTGTTGAATGAAATGAGAAAGTAGTTGAAATTGATAAATAAACAATTCCTTTAACATCATTCATTGTGTTGTTGGATTTTGTACTGTCTTCATTTTCCTGTGCCTCTTCACCTGTTCTGCTTTTCACTTCACTCACTGCTGTAATAGATAATTAAGTGCTGTTTGTATACTGTATATAGCTCGTCAGTTTACTTTTGCATAAAGTGCCTGAATGTATAACATCAATTACAAAGAGACAAAGAAAGTATTTGTTTTTGTATGCTGTGCTAGACACAAACTGATTATTTCAATAAATGTTGCAGACAGTAGGACACACATTCTTCTTTTTACCTCTTTGGTCCTCCTTCTCTGTCGTTGTCTCTTCATCCCAATGTTGTTTACAGGGTTTATTTGAATTCAACCCTTCAGACTTGTTGTTCGAGTTTTCCTCCTCTCCTGCAGTCTGATGGTTTAATACCTTATTGTCATTTCTAGTCTGTGCCTCACCCTCTGCATTCTGTCTTGCCTTACAGGACTTCTTCAAATCTGTAGCTTTAAATGAAGAGAAAAAGTTATTTAGCAATCATTATTTGATATGACACCTAAATTAATCCTTTATGTATTTTTGTAGCCCTACCTCTGTATGTGAGGAGATAGACAGTCCTGGAGCTGATGAACAATAATTTTTGACTTATTATTTGCTCAGAAAAACAATATGGGGACAACCTGTAGTTAACATCCAGATTATTTGGGTAAAAAAAAAAAAATGTTTTAAAAAGTTGTTGGACATACTTGAAAGTCCTGTCCTCTGCAAACAGCTGGTGTTTAATCTGCACAGTTCAACAAACCCAAACCAATGTCAGCAAATGTCTTTTTAATGTTGATATTTCTGTTGGTGTGTTTTAAATGTGTAATGTGTTCATGGAGCAGATTAAGTTAAATCTTCCTCACCTTACTGACACGAGCATCATCACACTCGTACCAGATGTTGTCCTCAGACAGGACGGTGGCTGTGTAATGTCCACCTGTTAGACTGCCCATGTGATTCACCACCCCGTACAGTTTGTATGTCTTGTTCTGCAATGAAGGACACAGTCAAGTACAGGGGAGTATTTTAAAAGCAATTAAGAGGAACATAATTCAGATATAAACTGGAACTGCAAGTTATGAACGGGGGCCAAGTTTGCGAATGTGATATTTAAAATGTGGAAGTTAAAGGCCAAAATGCGATTGTATCCTGTATAGCGGCACCTCGTGGACTACATGGGCAATTTTTTTTATGGAAGAACTGTGTCCTATTCGATATGTACCATATTAATTTCAAAGCTCTCAGCATGATAGTTTGGCTAAAATAAATGTTTGCTGTTCATCTAGTAATAAGCCACGCCCACATTGAGCAGTCATGGCCACCAAAAGTAGATTTTCCAGTTTTTACGATTTTGCGAAAGAACTTTCTAGGTGGAAGTGGACGTGGCCAATTGCAAAGTGTTTCAGCTTCATTCAGGGAATACAAGTTTTTGAATGTGCGACATATGGTGTGGGAGTTAAAGGCAAAAGCGCTTTGGCCTAGGTTATAGCGCCCCCTGCAGGCAGATATATGCAGTTTTTTGTGTCTGAGGTACGTGCAGGTGTCTGCACCAACCCTCCAAATTGCACTGCCCTCCCTTGCACAGTTTAGTCTGCAGCACCACTTTTAGCCGGAGAAAAATATAAATCGTTGCAATTACAATAGGGTTCCTAGCACCGCTGGTTCTAGGAAACGCGCCTGCTTGCATACGTGTTCCCTCGGCCCCTTGGGCTTAGCCCCCTAATACAGATAAAAATTACTTTTCCTTGCCTTCAACTGCAATTCACATGGCACTTTCACACAGCAGTCTGATTTGAAAAGGGAAGTGATGTAAAATCTCTTGAGGCGAAGAATCAAGATCTGAGGAGCTTCCACCATCTCACAAACCTGAATAACACAAGAAATGTTATTAAGCACTTTATCCTTTAATCTCAGTAAACTAAAACATAACATTATGATTTGATTTGAGTATGAAATTGGACCTGAGTACAGTCTCTGTTTTTATTATGAGGTCAAAACTCACACTTGTTGTTTCTGTTTTTTGGCAACAGTCATTACAGTACACCTTGTTATCTCCGGTGTTTCTTCTTTCCTGTGAAAAACTTTGAAAGCTGCTCTCCTATCGAATCACAAATGTTGAAATGAATAACAAATTAGATCAGCGTGCTTACATCACATAATAAAAACACTAATCGACAACTGTGAACTCTGTCTACTCACCACACTGTAGGTTGTATCAGGAGTATCTTCCAGTGACAGTAGAAGAGTCCAGAATGGATTTGTCTCCTCATTGATGATGTGGCCTTCGGAGCACTTTGTTGTGTCTCTCAGCTGTCCTTTGAAAACCTGTGCATAAAAATAACACTTACAACACAGAATTCTCTTTAGTTCACTTGTCAGATTTTAAAGGTGCTCACCTCAGAGGCCTTTGTGCTGACCTGATGTAAAATCTTCTCCAGGCATACAAATGCATCACGTTGTTGATAAACTGCAGAGGGATACATTCAATTGAATCTGATTTATTAGTTTCATGAAAGCATTTTTAATCAACTGTTGATAAAACACTTTCCTCCTCTTGCCCATTGTCTTCTGAATGTTTTTTTTTGTCTTATTTCTAACTGTCCAACTTACCATTTTTAATCCCAAATTTTGTTGTGATGTTTTCTGTTCCACATGTCCTTTCCTTCAGGCCTTCAAAGATTTTTCTCAGTTGTAGATCTGTTTGTTTTTGTCGATCCAACCTTTAGAGACAGAACAGTTTCTCAGTGAGTAGTGACTGCTTTAAAGTGCTCAGCCATGGAGTTTTGTAGAATGATACAAATCTCTTGCAAAATGAAACACTGAACTCAAACCATGTTCTCTCTCGTCAAAACTGATTCTTTCCACCAAAACAATATATGAATGTAAATATATATGATGAATTTAAAAGATAACTTTCGAAACACTGTAGGCTTCATGAGTGCGTGCTACATATCCACGTTTTTCTTTTTCTCAATTTGTAATTGTAACATTCCCCAAGTTGTAGTTGTATAATACATGTAGTAGGAAAACTGCTGCTGTAGAGTTAATACAATCCTGAGACATTGTATCATTGTATCAGAATAGATACAATTCACATTTGTCTATCCAATTTATCCAATCTAATTCGGCAAAACTCACAACCCAGCTTCTCAACATCAGACTAGAAACTCAAAAGTTGATGCAGAATTGCTTGAATTCAAACCAAATTTGGACTGATTTCATGAGGAATACTGGATGGCCTTCCTCCTTCTCCTCCTCCTCTTTCTCTAACTCTTCCTCTTTGTTTCTGTTCTCCATGTTGCTCCAACTTTTCTCCTGAGTCCTCTTTTATGCACTGAAATGTTTTGCCAGTTGACTCTGAACAGGTGAGAAGTGAGTGAGAACAACATTGCACTGTAACCAGGGTGTAGCACTTTGAGGCCAGTGTTATTCAGGTGGGCAAGGTGAGATAAGTGGTGAGGTACATGAGGTTCAAGTTTTCAGACTTGTATGTATAGTTAAATTTTTTTGTGTATGCATTTGAGAACAATTGTAATATGTTACATAATGTTGTGTCCACATCTAAATTGTCCTCCTTCACTTCAGATGAAAGCAACAATTTCAAACCTGTCGTGGATCTCAGTCGTCATGAAGAGAACCTGCAGGACACTGTTGAGGTAGCATGTGGCTCCCTGATTGTACAGGCCATGATGACGTCTCTGTAGTGGAGTTGCTTAAAATAAATATATGGAATGTTTTACCTTCATGGTATGACTTGTTTCTCCAAATGGTATGTGTATATACATTTTGTTTCAATAGTCATGTTATCCTTTATATGTTATGAAGATAAGAAAAGGATTGTGTATCTTTTCATCCACTTACAGATTTTATCCTGTTGTTCAGCTGCATCATCTGTCTGACCTTCTGCGATCACACAGGGTTTCTTTGCTGGTTTAAAGGAAAAGTTATATGTTGAGTAACTATTTCAAAGAAACTATGAAATAACTTCACATTCAACATTAAAATAAGAGCTTACATCTTCCCATCATCCGGTAACATTTCAGAAATACAAGCATCAAAAAACTGAAAAACTGAAAATGCCCTGAAATGACCAGTTCACAGTTTCAGCATCTGATCATTAAAAAAAACTATTACAGTCAAACATTTGCTTGAATGAAATAAGAAAGGTGAATATTTAAATTGATAAATGATCAATCCCTTTAACCTCATCTATTTCTTTATTACCTGTTTGTACTTTCTCTTTTGTCGCCTTGTGAGGTCTTTTCCTGGATTCAGCAGAAGTTTCTTCATCCATCTCATTATCTTCTTACATCTGGTTGATTTTCTGTGTGATACTGAAATCCATTGTGCTTTTACTCACACACACATTTCTGCTTATCATTTCACAACCTGTCCCCCTGAATGATATATTGTCTCTACACTGTGCTCCATTTTACTCTCAGTACACATTTTACAACTCCCTGCTTGTATTCACTAGTGAAACAAACTAAACACACATCAAAAAGCACTTAACAAGCTCAGTGGTCGGGCTAATGTGTGACATCTCAATCATCCTGAGATTTTACGCACGAGCTGTCTGACCATTCCCACAGTTCACTATAAATGACTCTAACCAAGCCTACAATCAACATGTAAGGGCAAGAAGTTGAGTTTGGTGTTGAGGAGAGATGTTAGAAGGAAAGAAGCGGTTGAAGCAAAGGAAGCGTAATTTTGCCGACTGTCAACTGGATATAATGATTGATCAAACTGACAGACGAAAAAAAAATTATTTGGGGGCTTCAGTTCTTGCTTTAACAGAGCAATGAAGCATGTGGCAGAAAGTGCCACGGACTTTGGAGGAGTTAAAGGTAGGAGTCAGGTCAGTCTGATTTCAAGCGAGAGGTAAAGAAACGCATCTCTGCGCACAGTGAGAGTGTGCAAGCCACCACAGGAGGAGAGGGGGTCCCCACCCTCCCTCAGCTTGATCAGCAGTTGTTATCGTGGGCCAGAAAATCAGTACGATCCTTGAAAACTCGCTCTCGCCTAAAATGCGCATTGGCCTATCCTCTAGCAGCACCACATTACGCACGGCTACAGCCAGTATAGTAGCGGTTACTCCGGAAGGATTCTTACTCCCCAATTACACAGGAAAATAATCTTTATTTGAGCTCATAAAGATCGTGTATTTATTTGTTTATTTCCATAATGATCCTTGTCATCAAAATTATCATAATGTACACTGGCACTTTAGTATTCACGGGAGACAGTATAATCCTGTAACAGCTCAGTGAAACAAACAGCTCTAAATAAATCGTCACCCTTTTCACACTTTTCACATTACAATTTTGCCAACTTGCAACATCACAATAATCAGACAGAGATGACTGTGTGCATGGCACACACGTTTTGTTTTTGTTTTTTACATTTGGAAACTTGCGTGGAAAGTATACTTTCCACGCAAGTTTCCAAATGTAAAAAAGCATGAGCATATGTTCGTGTGTACGCATGATCTGGACATATGACATATGGACAGTAACCTAGGTGCTCATGAATACGGATATGCTGTGAAGCTTACTCGCCAAAAAAAAACAAAAAAAAAAACGGATAACATATGGAGTCGCTCTGCAAAATGAATTATGCATCTCTCATATGATCATGTGAAACAGATAGCAAACTGTAGCTTCTGTAATTTAAAAAAGTTCACGTTAAATTCGAGAAGACGAAATAAGTAGGAGCTGTACATGAAGCAAATGACAGTGAAACATGAACTATTAAAACATATTTGCCAGCATATTTAAGTCTGTTTGGTAATGCAAGCCTAAACGAGAGATAGAAAGGTAACACTCACCGGTGCGATGATAAACCAGTGTAGAGGACCTTACGAAACAGAAGTGAAGACACAGAATCTGTAGATGACGCACCGCTGCAGCCCGGACACGGGCGTGAGTCCGCTTCCACAGGCTGCTGCTTTACTGACGTCTTGCTCAGGTGATGTTACAGAAAATGACGCTCAGCAAAAAGTCTCTGCCGAGGATCGATTGGACCTGACGCTAAATATATAAACCATGCGTACAGTGTGCGTACGCTTCTGGCACACAACGTTAACACCATGCACGCAGTCTTTTCAGTCTTACTACTGTGATGTCGCCAAGTGGCAAAACAGGATAAGAGAAAATGGCTAATTTGGTTGTTTTTTCTCTCTACAAAATGTTAAATCTATAGTTAAACGAGCATTGCCAGTGATTACACCTTGATGTGCGAATTGTTTTCCGTAAATATGTTTGCCAGTATGCATTATAACATTAATGATAATGAACTACAGACTACAGAGGGCAACGCTTTCATTTACTGGCTCTTTGGTCGGAATTGCTGGGGTTAAGACTGCGAACTCGGAACACTTGCTGGCATGCTAAATAATTCCAAAACCATCATATAAGCTAGTGATTTTTATTAAATCACATGGGTATCTTAAATATCCATTGAAGAATTATTATTTTGGAATTGAGAGTTTGGGCAGGTTGTTAGGGGTAGGGGTTTTCTCTAAACTCAAATGCAGGGAGCGGAGGCTCGAAAACAGGTTTGAAGGAATTTATTTTGGAAAGCGGATATTTGAGAGAATAGCGGATGCGGGGGAAAGGCCGGCACACAGGGTGTCTGGTGACAGTGTGGCGGGAACACAGGTGAACCAGTGGAGCAGGAAGCAGAACGGAGAGGCGCTGGAGGTTCTGCTCATGAGGCAAACACAGACACAAACATAGGCCAGAGAGGGAAAAACACTGTGCGTAGGCACGAGAAAAATCTCACCACAAAACATTTAATAAATATTGAAGAGCTAAACATAATAGCAAGCGGCACTATAGTCACCGGCGGAACAATCTGGCACGGGAGCGGAGATGAGACAGATAACAGAGGATGAAGAGTAGATGATCTGCAGGTGCGCCTCTCCGCTCTTGCCGACACTGCTGCCAAGTCAACTGACACGCACAAGGAAAGGAGCAGGTGAGGGAGGAATGAAGGCAGACACGAAAACAACAACAACAACAAAAAACCCGACTGCCGCAGTAGGACCGTGACATAGGTTGCCTCTGCAGCTATGACACAATGTTAAGTTCAAGTGGGACAATATAAAGAGAAAACACTTTTTAGCTAACATAATTTCAATGAATGTATTTGGTGTGCCAAAGTAGCAACACTATAATTCTTTCAACACAGTTAAGCAAACATTTTATTTAAAAAA
>CAEMYA010000699.1:65193-82215 GCA_903131615.1 Diplodus sargus | reverse complement strand
TATTTACTGTTTTAATGTAATAAAAATCAAAAAAAAAAAAGAAAGAAAGAAACCTAACAAAAGTAAATACACTAGATGAGTTACCACCTTTGTTACCACGTGTGTTATTCAGTTTGGGGTTGCTACTGCGGCCATCGCATACTTCCCCCCTTCAGAACTCTCGCTGAAACAACGAGAGAGGTAGTCTGCTGTCACACTGAGTCTGCCAGGAATGTGTTGAACTGTGAAGCGGAAGGGTCGCACAGCTAGATACCATTGTGTGATGCACACATTTGTGTCTCTCATCTGCTGCATCCATTGGAGGGCCTTGTGATCATTCTGCAGATTAAATTCCCTCCCCAGGAGATAATACTTTAATGAATCAAGGGCCCACTTGATTGCCAGGGCTTCCTTCTCCACTATAGAGTAACGGACCTCCCTCTGTAACAACTTGCAGCTGATGAACGCCACGGGATGTTGGTCCTGTGATGGACACTGCAAAAGACAGCTCCAATACCCCTCTCCGAGGCATGTGTTTGTAGAATAAAAGGTTTATCAAAGTCAGGACTATAAAGGACTGGGTCCGTACCCAGAGCATGCTAAATGTCCCAAAATGCTGCTTCTGCCTCGTCTGTCCACTGGACCTGGTTGGGGCACCTTGATCCAGTCCTTAGGAATAAACCGGTGATAGAAACCCACCATCCCTAGGATGGATCTCAGTTGCTTCCTGGTTTGAGGCAGGGGATAGGACTCAATAGCATGAACCTTGTGGATCTGTGGTTTGATCACTCCATTTCCAATAATAAAACCTAGATACTCAGTCTCAGACCTGGCTAAGACATACTTTGCAGGGTTGATGGCCAGCCCAGCTGATTGGACACAGATCAGAAACTCCTTCAGATGCTGGAGATGCTTCTCCCAAGCAGAACTGTAAATCACAATGTCATCGAAATAGGCACAGGCATAATCATCACAACCTCTAGATACCTAATCCATAAGCCTTTGGAAGGTTGCAGGGGCCCCATGAAGACCAAGGAGTCCGAAAGGCAGTTAGCTCTCTGGACTGCTCGGAAAGAGGCACTTGCCAGTAGCCCTTGCACAGGTCAATGGTGGTCAGATATTTTACCTTTACCCAGGCGCTCAAGCACATCTACTTGAGGATCCTCAAGTTGAAATACTTGAAGATTACATAAAGCTTTCACCTGAGTCTGTTGATCAGCTGCCAGATGTCCTAGATCGAGATTGGTGGGGGATGGTGAGGGAAGGTATTCCTCTACGGCCTCTTCCTCCTCCACAGCTCTGATCAGCAAAACCTCCGCTTCCTTATCAGGTCTTTCAGCCCACTCCTTGAGGAGGTTCACAATGCTCAGACTTCCCTCAGTAACGTCAGAGGTCCCCTCACCTCATGACCATACAACAGTTCGAATGGGGAAAACCCAGTTGAGGCCTGAGGTACCTCCCTATAGGCAAAAAGGAGTTAGGGTAGCCATTGATCCCAGTCTGAACCAGTCTCATTGACAAACTTACAGAGCACTTGCTTGAGAGTCTGATTGAACCGCTCCGTCAGGCCATCTGTCTGTGGATGGTAAGGGGTTGTTCGTAGAGTCTCACTGCCAAGCAGTTGATAAACCTGTTTTAGAAGAGTAGACATGGAGTTAGTGCCCTGGTCAGTTAAAATTTCATGGGAGAAACCAACTCTGGAAAAGTACTACACCAAGGAGAAAGCCACAGTCTTTGCTTTGACAGACTTTAGGAGGAAAACTTCAGGATTTTTAGTAGCATAGTCTGTAATCACCAACATATAGCGGTTTCCCGCTTTACTTTTCTCAACTGAGCCAACTATGTCCATACCCAGATGCTCAAGGGGCGTATTAACAATGGGAAGTGGCTGTAGCGGGGCTCTAGAGGGTCCTCTTCCTGAGTACTTCTGGCATTGAGGGCTTGTCCTACAGAACTTGGCGATATCTGTCCGCAAACGAGGCCAGTGTTAGTGTCGTCTAAAGCGAGCCAGGATCTTGTGTTTCCCTAGGTGGCCAGCCCAAGGAACAGAGTGGCCCAAGACAAGCACTGTGTCTCGCGCCACCTTAGGAACCACTAGCTGCTTAGCTGGGCCATGTTGATGGTAGATAATACTCTTGTGGAGGAAATACTTCTCTGTGCAACTCACTCTTCACCTCTCTCTCCTTAGCATTCTGCAACAAAGTGGCTAAGCTGAGGTCATCGTGTTGCATCTGCAGCATATTTGAAGGCACTTTAAAACCCAATGGAAATTCTGGAGCTACCTCATCAGACGGTTATACCATGCTGGGCTGGAATCACTCCTACCTCCTTTGCCTGAGTGTCTTCCGGGACTTCCAAGGCTGGGTGTCCAGGGCTGCATCATAAAAAGGCAGTGCTCTGATGGTTACAGAGGGCTCATCCACCAGCTTAGCTTGGGCTCCGGTAACTGCAACATTAAAACATTGATATTGGGGTATTGAATCAAACAAGACTGGCAGGTCACTAACCAGCACAACTGGAAAAGGAAGATTGTCAGGAACGCCAATGTTCAAAAGGAAGGGTTGCTCTTGTACCTCAATGTAAATGTCAGCAGTGGGGTAAGCCTTCCTGTCACCATGCAAACAGCAGATGGGGATGGTCTCAAGACTGCAGATCACATTAGAGGGCAGAAATTGCCTGTGCACCAGAGTCTAATCACTGCCTTTGTCAGCCAGATCTGCGACTGTTGGTTCTATGCTGCCTTCACCCTAAGTGCCTGTGATCCCTCCCGGGTCCGATTCTCCAGTGTCCGTGCCATCTAGTTGGACCTCCTCTCTAGGCGCCACCTGAATTCCTCTTCCTTTTCCAAATCTGACACCCCCTCGAGCTCCACGCTGCATTGTTCATATACTGGGGTCAAGGGAGATGGAGAAAAAAAATTATGTGCTCTCTACTAGCTGATCCCACCACTGCCACCATATGTCAGGTACCATGCTAGCAGGCATGAGAGGGCACAGTGAAGTAAAAAAAAAAAAAAAGTTTTAGTAACAAAAAAAAGTGAAAATACTTGATTAACAAAATATTGCATAAAGTTCTGGGTATCTAGAATAGGTCAACTAAAAAGAACAAATATCACATTAACTTTCCATGCAATTAATGCAACTATTGAAACAAATAGCAAAATTGACTAAAAAAAGTTACTTAAATGTGTGCACTACAAGAGGAAACCATTCTGTCAAAACTGCTAAAAAAAAGTGTCATAAGAAACTTAAAGCCTGTGTCCAGTTATTCCTTTCGTATGAGTAGTATGTAAAGAAACCTAACACAAGTAAATAAACTAGATGAGTCACCACCCTTTGTGTGTAATTCAGTGTGGGTTGCTACTGCTGCCATCACAATGAGACAATAATGTATACATGTTAGATAAAGCTTCTTACCACACTTCTTGTAAGAAGCTGTGTGGTTCTCAGTTGTCGTTTATTCATATTGTTACGATTTTGTTATACTGATTTAATTTTTGCCGAGACCGGCTCAACCCTTCAGTTACTTACAATCTCACTGCAGCCCTAGAGAAGAGTACAAAAGCCCTGAGGCACTGCCAAATGCACATTTAGCAGTGCCAACTTGCAGTGTAATCTGCTGAGCACACAACTTGTTGGACTTGAACTGCCATGAACTTTGCAGCTAGGACAGGGCAAACTGCATTCTGTCTGAAAACCCCTTTAGAGTCAACACCTCGTGTCAACAGAATGTAGTCATACTACATTCAGGTTGGTGCAGTCTCCTGCTGATCAAAACACATTGATCTCACTTAAAATACTTCCTGTATCCTTGTTGATCATTACAATCATGGGAGAGATTGTAAGATTTGTCATTTTTAGCAGTTTCTTGTGAAAAGATGACATTCATAGTATTCACTGTGAATCTGGCTGGTAATAGGCCCTATGTACCTTTGCCAAATATTGTTAATCTGATGACGTTGCCAGTACTGGTAGTACCCATAACAAACATCACTGACTGACACACCCGAGTTAAGTAAAAGAATCCATTTGGTACACTTTAGGTTATCACTATATCTCAATGTTATGTTATGGCACTGTGCTCAGCAGACGTGTATCGGAACTCCCGCGGAAATTTTGATAATGCACTAACTAGATAGCCAGTATAAGACTAATGAACAGTCACAACTTATGTTGAAATCCAACTAATAGCTCAAATAGCTCTGAAACCACCTGCAAAGGCTAATAAGTCCTCCAAAAAAGAAACTTTGTGTGCTTTGGGATGAGCCAACTTGAATGCTGGCAAGAAAGACGTGGATGTGGTGGCTAGCCTGAGCCAAATCCTTAACGCCATCCACACAATGAAGAAGGACTTCGTATCAAGATCTGATACCCTATTAAGCACTATTTAGGGATAACAAGGTGAATTGCAGGCAGTGTCATGGCGTGTCACAGAAGCAGAGGACAGGATTAGCACCAACCAAGATGACATAGCATCACTAAGGACACAGACCACCTATACGAAATCGGCTTTGGAGGGGCTTGCTTTCAAAAGTGGACGACTTGAAAAATTGGGCCCGCCACCCAAATTTTTGCCTGGTTGGTCTTTCAGAGAAGGAAGAAGGATCCGCCATGTGTGCTTTTCTGGAAAAGTAGTGAAGTGCTTCGTGAACAATAACACGGCCCGTGCTAATAGACAGGGAGCACAGAAGTGGCAGACCCAGCGCCACGAATAAGTAGGCTGGGGATCGATCAAGTGTGCCCCCCAGAGCTGTAATCATGAAGTTCCTAAGCTACACGGATAAGTCTCAGGTCATGAAAGCTGCCAGGAGCAAGGGACAAATACTATATAAGAGAGTCATGTTTTTCCCCGATGTTTCTGCTGATCAGCTCAAGAGGAGGACGGTTTTCGATTCAGTGAAGAAAGAGCTGGCTTCCCTCTCCATATTGGCACTGCGCTATTGGATAATTCATCCTGCTAAACGTTTGGTGACTGTTAAGGTAAGACGACAAATCTTTTGACACTGTATCGGGAGCGGAGGCACTTGTACGTGGGTTGATGACTGACACTCGGGAGACTGAGGCAACAGAGACAACCTGAGTCTGGATTGCGTGGCTGGTAGGTTTAATCCACTGAACTATGCTTTCCGTTCTCGTGGAGGGTGAATTTAACGACTGTTTAATGTGTGCAAAATAACTAATTGATTGCTACAAACGAAAGACGTTGTAAATGTGAAATTGTTAGGCATGCTGTTCCTCATCATGCTGCGGACACGGGGGGACCAGTTACGCTCCATAACCAAGGGAGGGGTGGGCAGGGCCGCTGGAAGTGATTTTGAGCAGGGCGTGCTGTGAAAAAAAACAAATTTTTGGTCAAAAAGCCTATCAGCCTATTTAAAATACATTTCAAAAATAAATAAATAGATTGAGATTGACTACTTTATTGTCACATACACTTCAGTGCACAAAGCCAGGTTCTGTAACACAGACATCATCAGTTCTCAAATGAATATGCGCTATTAATTAAACTTCACAATAACGCTTTAACAATGCAATAGATTTGGTCAGCTGGCATGAACCTGGGTCACTGCACCATCTACATTTATGTCACACGCGATTCTATTAGTTCCAAATCCTTTTACGCACACCACAAGGAAATAATCTTTGACTATTTCAGCACGTTACTGAGTAGTTCTCCACATCTATTACGCAAAGATCACACGCACAAAATAACACTTTCCGTCTCCATCGCCAACCTTTTTACGCAAACCACAAGGAAATAATCTCTGACTATTTAAACATTATTTAACAGTTCTCCACATCCATTACGCGCAAATCACACGATCAAAACAACACTCTCCATCTCCATCCCCACCACCTTGCAAAAATACAATAGTGTGACGTTAAACTGCATGAATAGATATGAAGGTGCGCGGCGGCACCAGGCTCTTACTTTGAGCTTCAGGCCGGGTGCCCTGGTTACAGGTGTCCAAATGTCGAGGTGCACTTTGGGGTCGTGAAGATAAAGTCTCTCATGAGGGGACGAATGTCCAGGGAGTTCAGAATGAATGTGTGAGCATGCATCAGCTTCAAAAAGATCTTCAAAAGATGCAAGGCTGAGAGAGTGCGCTCGGATGAGGCCACAGACATGGATAATCAAAGACGTAACTCGATCAGTTTTTCTGTCTCTGAAAACACGGCTCTTGTTTGTGGCTGGAACTTTGTCAAACATGATGCTATATCTTGGACTGTGAGACACTTAGACCCTCTGTCCTTTGTGACATTGGCAAGCTGCTTGGTGATGCTTGGTCCAAGGATTTAGAGTTGGAGTTCAGGGCGGGGGCCTGTCGGTGCACCTATAGGCAGAGGCGGACAGTCTCCTCACTCCGGCTGCTCTCCGTTTTCGTGGTTGCGGTAACAATGTTATTCTTCACTGGTGGTGGTTTTCCAAAAAAATCTAAGGCACATAGTTTGCATTTTTTCTCCGTAGAACCCTCGTTTCCCTACGCATTAGCGAACTGGGCAACAGGTGATCTGCAAGCGGCGAAATACAGTGTGAGGCCAAAGTGTAGTGCCAAAAGAACGGCCGGTCTGACAGCGATGTAAAGTGGTGTGAATTTTCCCTTTATAACGTACATTTGAACTGTTATAGATTTTTTAAGGTGAGCCTTGTTTTAGGTGGGGGTTTTTTTGCCTTTCTCTGGACCCCGTTCACTGCAGTGCAAAGCTGAGCCTCTGGCTGGAGCGGCTCTCTACTTCTCCAAACTGAGGCTGCGCTGATTGGTGATTATGGTAGGGAACAGACCGGTTATAGATATGTACTTTATATGACCCAGAGATGTTCGCAACTCTTTTTTTGCAAGTCCAAGTCAAGTCTCAAGTCTCTAAAAAATAAAAGTCTTATGTCTCTTCTGGTTGTAATGAGCCTCCTCTCATATGCTGTTTTCCGGTCTCCTAAGAATACTGCACAACTATATCTAAGAAATTCAAAGCATTTACTGTATTATTGTCACTCCTTTATCTATTAGCATACAGTATCAGTACTGATTAGTTGTTTGTTACATATATGATCACTTTAAACAGGCTATTGCAATGCAATATGAAGAAAACACACAATGAATGTTTTCCTTTAAAGGAAACTATTATTGTCCCACTTGTGCAGGCTCAGTGGGACCAGAAAAATAACAAATATAGAAAATGGTGCACCTCACCTTCTCAAAACCATTGTAATTAAGATCATTCCAATTAGTGAAAAACATCCCACTAGAGACATTTCACTGCATGTTACTCTGTGACTTCCGTATGTGACAAATAAAGTAATCTTATATTCTTGTAAATCTAACATTATTAGTCATGCAGTAATAACTAATCATCTAATCTCAGTTATTGTTAGCTACATCTGCTGGACATAAAAAAATTAACACCATTCAGATGCTGGTAAATCATGCAAGTGGCTGGTACTGTATGCTGCACTCACCAGCCAAAATAACAATGGTAATCTATTGAGTGGCTGGTAAAATTTTAGCATTCACTCGACTAGCCATGTTGCCAGTGGACAAACAAGTTAAAAGTTTGCTCTCTGCAACGGTATTGTTTAATTACTCTGGGTCTCTAATAAGATATTCCTCTATCCTCTCACTCAAAATCAGTATAATGGTAACATGGTAAACCAGTTAAATTAATGTTACGAGGTCAACAAATAACCTGTAACCTGCCTGTAAGCCGACAGTGTAACTATGTATTTTTCTATGGTTAATGTCAGCCAGTTGATGGTGGCAGCGGAACATATACGATTAACGTTACCAGACCTTTTTTTTGTTTGTTTTTACATCATGTCAATGCCACTCAATGCAAACAAGTGCGACAAGCTAACTAACATTCACTCATCTATTCAAATACTCAGCTACAAAGCTAGTAGCAGGCTAAGTGAACGTTGATGCTGATCTAGCCGTCCATATGCGCTAGCTAATGTGACTGACCTGTCCAGGTGAGTTTTCAGATGCCTGAGAAAATTTAATGTGGTGGATCCAGCATCTTTGATTGGTGCACTGCAGACTTGGCAGTCAGAGCTCCGTTTTGTAAGTTTTTGTAACCAAAATTGATGACAAATGGTACAGACACACCTGCAGGTGTGTCGCCGGGCCCGGTCGCCATGGTCGTCAGCCGTGGGTGCGGGAGGCCGCAAGGCACGTACCCTTTGTGCAATATGATGGTTACCATGAAAAAACGGAGGGAAATACATTAAGCTCGTCAGATGTTTAAAAATAAAACATAATGATTGTTTACGAGTCGAGTCGAGTCTGGAGTCTTCTGAGAAGTCAAGTCTTGAAGTGTCTGTGTGTGCGACTTAAGTGCGACTCGAGTTCGAGTTGCAGACTCGAGGCCCCATCTCTGATATGACCCCATTTCAAAAATCCTGAACTATCCCTTAAATGCCCCTGGTAGGGTCTCCCAAGGCAAACACTTCCTAGGTGACGGGTCAGACTAAGATCATTTCGAAATAAGGGTGCACGTGGCACCAGGACACCCTAGGCCGGAGGTCAATGATTGACTTTGTGATTGTGTCATCTGACCTCCGGCAGTATGTCTTGGACACTCGGGTGAAGAGAGGAGCTGAGCTGTCAACAAGGGATGGTGTCAAGCTGAAGAAAGAGTCCTATCAAGCCTCGTTGGCCCGGGGGACCCGTTTTCGTCCGGGCCGCGGAACACTGGACTAGCTCTATACCCTCCACAGGGTGCTCGAGGGTTCATGGGAGTTTGCCCAACCAGTCCACATGTGTTTTGTGGACTTGTAGAAAGCATTCGACCGTGTCCCTGTTGGCATTCTGTGGGCGGTGCTCCGGGAGTACGGGGTCGAAGGCCCTCTGCTAAGGGCTGTACAGTCCCTGTATGAACAGAGCAGGAGCTTAGTTCGCATTGCCAGCAGTAAGTCAGACCTGTTCCCAGTGCATGTTGGACTCCGGCAGGGCTGCCTTTTTTCTCACCGGTTCTGTTCATTATTTTTGTTGGGAATCATTATTGATTATTGATTATTAATTAATATGTTAATATCAATTAATCGAAAATTATTATAGTCGATTAATGAAACCTAGGTAACTATGAGTCATTAATGAACACGGGGTACCACCCTGGAATCAGGGATCAATAATCAAATGATTTACCTTTGAGTCTCATAGCCTGAAAATTGGTCAACTTGTCAATATTATGAGATTATCAATAATTACACAAGAGGGAAGGTGTGACTCCGAGCACTGGCCATCTCAACCAGCAGTTATTACAATATGGCATTGTGCAAAATGATCACAGATGCTGCTCAGTTAAAGTCAACAGTGTTTATTAAAGCTTGCTCTACAGAACAAACCACCTACTTTAACAAACAACAATTTTCTTCACAAAGCTAGCAACATCAAAACACAAGCAAGCCAAACAGGTACCTGGGTGGAGGCGTGTGTGTGTGTGTGTGTGTGTGTGTGTGTGTGTGTGTGTGTGTATGTGTGTGTGTGTGTGACAGGAAGTCCCCATTAAAGACTACAAAGATGGCCGAACGTGGCTTGGGAAGTCACGTTCACCGTACTACAAATTAGTGGGCGTGACTTAGGAAGTCTCGTCGAAGAGACTACAGGAAACACCGGACGTGACTTTGTGTCACGCGAGAACGCGAATTCCGAGGGGATGAATTCAGACTCACTGAATCATATACCTGGAATTCAAAAATGGCGGCAGTGACTGTATCTACCAAAGGTGATCACTACACGTGCGCGCAAGGTTTAAACAAAGGCTGCGGTTTCGCCGTCTTTGATCTCGTGTGCGGTTTGGTCACACGAGGGATGAATTTGCAGGGATGATACCCACAGTTCCAAAAGGGTAGAAGTCCGTCTTTACAGTCAATGAAGGGAATATGCAGGACACACGTCTTATGTTATAGTGGGGTTGTTAACTGTAAGTTATTTACAACAGGTCGCCCAAAACAGTACCTGTATCTCGGTGTGTGTGTGTTAGTAAAAGAGGGAAGAAGCGGGGCTTAGCAGACAACTAAGAAGCAAACAAACGACCATGTGGTACACAGCGGGCGTCTCTCCCTCGAACAGTGGCCGGCAAGCGAATTGAAGTTTGTTTGTCGTCCGCTGATCAAGCCGCAATACGACGTATTGTGGTCACACACGGCAGCAAGACCGTGCAGGCTGGATTAGCCTGAATGAGCTCCTAGCGAGCATAGCAAACACAGTTAGCACACAGTACAGGTAACCATAAATCGGACTCACCGGTCCTTTCACAGCAAAACAAAAGCACAACAAAGAAAAACAACACGCTATATATTATCTGTTTCTGCCCAAACAAAAGCCTCTTACTTTCAGATGCCACGTGTGCGGTAGTGTGGATGCCCGGCTAACTCGGAGCTCGTTCAAGAGGTTAGTGCGAGATCGGACTGGAGCGTCCTCACAGATTGTGACGTATGTGCATATATGACTCCTACCACTAGGTGGAGTATGATACCAGTGTTGTGTTGTGAAAAACCTGATGAGAGTTATATAGAGGAAGAAAAATGAAAAAGAAGTAAACTGAAGTTAACGCAATTCAGACATGTCTCCGTGTGCTTACATACATAGATAAGACTATACATTATAACATGGTGTCAGAAGACAAAAATGGAACAATTAAAGCCTCCGAACAGTCTGTGCTTCGAAGGAAATCTGGCAGAAAACTGGCGAACGTGGATTCAAAAGTTTAAACTCTATCTCATCGCGACGGGCATCGAAGAGAAGAGTGAGAAGGTGAAATGTGCAACATTCCTTCATGTTGCTGGAGATGAAGCGATAAAGGTATTTAATACCATGGACTTTGATGAAGATGTTGATGGTTTTGACGGACTTAAGGACATGTTTAGAGACTACTGTGAGCCACGGAAGAACATAACCTACCTGAGACACGTGTTCTTTACCCGAGTCCAAGGGCCGAATGAGACAATTGATGCCTACGTGACGGACCTAAAGAACAAGGCAAAGGATTGTGAATTTGCACAGCTGACAGACGAACTGATAAAAGACCGCGTAGTCTGTGGCATAAACAATGACACTGTGAGAGCTAGGCTGCTCAGAGAGACGGATTTAAACCTGACAAAGGCTGTGGATATCTGTCGAGCAAGTGAGGTACATGAGTACATGAGATAGAACAAGAAGAAGATGATGTCATGTTTATGGGATGTATAGAGATCAGACCAAGTGAGCAAACAGATGCAAAGTTTCAGTTGGATACAGTCTCAACAGAGAACAACACCAGTACGAAATGGACTCAAAAGCTCAAATTAAACAACAGCGTGCTAACTGTAAAGCTTGATACAGGAGCAGAGTGCAACGTGCTGTCAGTGAGAGACTTTGAGAGAATCACAAACAAGGATGCTGCACTACAGAAGTCAGGATGTAAGCTAGTTACTTACTCTGGCCACATGATAGCAACAAAGGGCAAGGCAAAGCTCAAGTGTGATTTCAAAGACAAGGAATATGAGCTGGAATTCCAGATCATAGAGAGAAACTCACCTGCTATCCTTGGAAGAGAATCCTGCACAAAACTAGGACTAATCAGAAGAGTGTACAATGTGGATAAGAAAGACAATACTGACATTCTGATGGAATATGAAGGTGTGTTCGCTGGTCTAGGGTGTGTGCCAGGACTGCACCACATCCAGCTCAATCCAGAGGTCACACCAGTCATTCACCCACCACGGAAAGTGCCAAGGACAGAATAAAGGATAGGATGGAGGATCTTGAAGTAATTGTAAAGCAGACTGAGCCCACAGACTGGGTGAACAGCATGGTCACTGTAGTGAAACCCAACAAATTGAGAATCTGCATCGATCCCCAAGATCTCAATAAAGCTATAAAAAGGGAACACTATCCACTACGCACAGTTGAGGAGATCATCGCAGAGATGCCAAATGCAAGGGTTTTCTCTGTAGTGGACACAAATCACGGCTTCTGGCAAGTACAGTTGGACAAGGAGAGTTCCAAGTTATGTACATTTAACACCCCGTATGGACGTTACCGCTTCCTGCGACTTCCCTTTGGAGTGTCGTCAGCTCCAGAAGTGTTTCAAAAGTGCATTGCACAGAGACTGGAAGGCTTGGAGGGAGTTGTGAACATAGTGGATGATGTCTTAGTGTGGGGTGAAGACGAGGAACAGCATGAGATAATACTGAGAGAACTGATGGACAGGATCAGGAGCATCAACCTGAAGTTAAACAAAGACAAATGTAAGATCAGAAGGACAGAGATCACATACGTTGGCCACATTCTGTCTGCGGAGGGAGTGAAACCAGACCAGGAAAAGGTCAGAGCCATACAGGACATGCCTGAACCAGAAGACAAGGCAGGTCTACTGAGGTTTTTAGGGATGCTTCAGTATCCGGCAAAGTTTGTCCTAAACCTCTCTGACGTGAGTGCGCCGCTCCGGAAACTCCTGGAGGGTGACGTAGCTTGGCATTGGGAGGCTGAGCAGCAGAAAAGCTTTGAAAATCTGAAGATGCTTGTGAGCAAAGCCCCGGTGCTCAGGTATTTTGATGTGAAAAAGGACATAACACTGTCTGTTGACGCGAGCTCTGAAGGTCTATGGTCTATAGGTCCTATGATTTGCGGGTCAGCTACAAGCCTGGAAAGGAACTCTACATCGCAGACACACTGAGTCGAGCTTACCTGAAAGAGAAACCAGAGCAACTCCTGGAGGATGAACTACAGGTACATCTACTAACAGCTCAACTACCAATCACAGAAGAGAAACTGAACACATTCAGAACAAAAACAGCGGCTGATGAGGAATTGCAGATGGTCATGGATATGGTCCAAGCAGGATGGCCAGCAGAAATACAACATGTACCAGCAGACATCAGAAAATATTGGACATTCAGAGAGGAACTTACATGTTTTGAGGGTCTACTCTTCAAGAACACACGACTTGTCGTTCCAAGTAGCTTGAGAGCAGACATGCTTGCGAGAGTCCATGAAGCTCATCTTGGAATTGTCAAATGTAAAGAAAGGGCGAGAGATGTCATGTTCCGGCCCAACATGGCTAAGGAGATTGAAGATGTTGTAATGAAGTGTGCTGTCTGTAACACATTCAGGCGGAGCAACACTAAAGAGCCGCTCATCTGCCATGACATTCCAGAGAGAGCCTGGGCAAAGGTTGGAGTAGATCTGTTCCCGTATGAGCAAGGTGATTATCTGCTGTGTGTGGACTACTATTCAAAGTATCCTGAAATTGCTAAACTCACTGGGACGACCAGCCGACATGTGGTGACAGCCCTCAAATCGATGTTTGCAAGACATGGCATTCCAGACGAGGTCATGTCAGACAATGGTCCACAATTCTCAAGTGCTGAGTTCAGGACATTCACAGAGAGATGGGAGTTTGTACACGCCACATCCAGCCCGGGATACCCCCAGTCGAATGGACAAAGTGAGCGAGCAATACAGACAGTAAAGAACTTACTGAAGAAAGCACAAGAGAGCCAGAGTGATCCTTACATTGCTCTGTTGGAATACAGGAACTCACCTTTGGATGGAGTGAAACTGTCCCCTGCCCAACTGCTCATGGGTCGAAGACTAAAAAAACTAAACTGCCATCATCAGCACAGCTGCTGAAACCACAGCTGTATGACAATGTTCACCACAGCATCAAGGAGAGGCAGCTGAAACAAAAGCAGTACTTTGACAGAGGAGCAAGACGGTTACCACATCTGATGGAAGGAGAGAAGGTGAGAGTAAGAGTCAAAGATAACTGGCAACCGGCAGTCGTCGAGAAATCGGCCACACCTGCTGAAAACCAGAGAAATGATTTTTCCACAATCACGCTCTGTAGATGTGGAGGACTTTTATTCTGTCACCAGTACACTTGCAGAGACTGATAGGCCCATGCCACCACATGCACAGTCACCAGTGCAATCACCTGTGACATCACCACTGAAAGGGACTGTGACACCAACTGTGAACAGAGAAGAACCAGTTAAAAGGTCAAGGTGTGGCAGGCCAATTAGGACACCAAAACGTTATTCTCAGTGATAAGCAGCATTTAATTATGCAGTGAGAGTCAATTAGTGTTAAAGAAAAGACTTTTGGTTAAGTTTGTTTGAAGTATTGGTGAGTGTTTTATGTTGGTGAACTAATTTTCAGAATTTAAGTTGAATATGCTTTGCCTATTGAAAAGGGTTAGGGTTATACTAAATTATATAAGATTAGAAAGTGCACTCATAACCATATTTCATGGTGTTTTATTGTATGTATTTCAAAGCAGGTGTTGACCTTGTTAAACTGTGAAATGTTAAGTCAACAATTAGAAATTGTTTAGAAAATTAGAAAGGGGAAGATGTGACGTATGTGCATATATGACTCCTACCACTAGGTGGAGTATGATACCAGTGTTGTGTTGTGAAAAACCTGATGAGAGTTATATAGAGGAAGAAAAACGAAAAAGAAGTAAACTGAAGTTAACACAATTCAGACATGTCTCCGTGTGCTTACATACATAGATAAGACTATACATTATTACACAGATGACGGCAGGCTGTTACACAGCAATCGGTCGACTCAAAGGAAGGGACGGCCTCGTTCCTTCTGAAGATTCTTTTCTTCCTTCTGCAGGTAAAGAGGGAACGGCTGGGTTGTGCAGCGTTCCTCTCGGGATCCAAAACAATTCTGACGAAAGTCCGAACAAAAATGAAAGTGAAACAAAAACAGTCTCTGTCTCGTCCAGCTAGGAGGGAACTGAAATTAGCTCAAGCAAAGATGAAAAATTGAAAAACTTTTCTCAAAGTTGTACCCTTATGGCAGCAGTTGCTTGAAACTGAGGTCCCACAACAACAGAAGCTCCCGGGAATACAAAGAGCAGAAGTTGCTGCGTGACCTTTTAACATGGGTGTGACATCATGGTGATCCTGGCGAAGCTTCCTGGCTCACAGCCAATAGGGACCGGGTGACGTCTTTGAGGCAGTTCAACGTGGTCATGTTTTTCACACCGGGTCGGCCTTTTTCCTGTTCTTTGTTCTGTAGTCCTCGTGGTTGAGCAACTACTAGCTTAGGCTTCTGGTTACAACTACAGGCCATCTCTTTGTTTGAGACCTATATATGGAGGCACGAGGCCCAACATTTTTATGGACAGAAATTCTAGGTGCAGCCACAGGCCGGAGGGGATCTGGTTCGGGAGCCACTGGATTTCATCTCTGCTATGAGATGGTCTTGTTGGCTCCTTCGAGCCAAAACCTCCAGCATGTCCTGGGGCGGTTTGCAGCTGAGTGTGAAGCAGCTGGGATGAGAATCAGCACCTCTAAGTCCGAGGCCATGGTTCGCGATCAGAAAAAGGTGGCTTGCTCCCTCTGGGTTGAGGGAGAGCTCCTGCCTCAAATGGAGGAGTTTAAGTATCTTGGGGTCTTGTTCACAAGTGAGGAAAGGATGGAGCATGAGATTGACAGGTGAACTGGTGCAGCGGCCGCAGTAATGCGGTGGTTGTATCAGTCTGTCGTGGTAAAGAGAGAGCTGAGTCAAAAGGCGAAGCTCTCGATTTACCAGTCAATCTACGTTCCTATCCTAACCTATGGTCATGAACTTTGGGTCATGACCGAAAGAATAAGATCCCTGATTCAAGCAGCTGAAATGAGTTTCCTCCACAGGGTTGCGAGGCGCTCCCTTAAGGATAGGGTGAGGAGCTCTGTCACCCGGGAGGAGCTCGGAGTAGAGACGCTGCTCCTCCACACCGAGAGGAGCCAGTTGAGGTGGCTCGGGCATCTGTTTCGCATGCCCCCGGGACACCTCCCTCGAGAGGTTTTCCTGGCATGTCGCGCCGGAAGGAGACCCAGAGGAAGACCCAGGACACGCTGGAGTGACTTTGTCACCCAGCTGGCCTGGGAATGCCTTGGGATCCTCCCGGAAGAGCTGGGAGAGGGATCTGGGTGACCCTACTCAGGCAGCTGCCCCCCCAACCCGGCCCTGGATAAGCGGACGAAAATGGATGGATGCAAGGATGGGTGAGCACAAGTTTATGACACTTGCATGTTTTATTCAGCAATATAATCCTCACAGATTAACGTCAATTTTGTTTTTAAGCACAAATTTCACATAAAACACTTATGTAAGGCTTTAAACAGGCTATATTGTGGCTGCTTAAATGTCAAAAATGCCATTTTAGGTTGTTTTTTTGTTCTCCTCTTGACATAACCCTATTGTGTGCCAAATGGATGCTTTTATCTAACTTGGGTGTGTCAGTAAATGATGTTTGTCTAAAACTGTAATGATCAACAAGGATATGGGGAGTTTTTTTGCGTGAGACACCGTGAACTGAAAGAATCAGTGCTTTGATCAGCTGGAGATACTGCACCTGTAGTCTGACAACATTCTCTCAACAAGTTGATAAAACAAGAACACGGATGTAGTATTTTTTGGTAAATGACTGGATTAAAAAACAATCCAAGGAATGTAACTGTACCAGATTCTGGTGGCTGAAGCATGTAGCATGAGCGTCAAAGGTCAAAGCCAACTGTGACAGTTATCAAACACAGCAGGAGTGATGTATCTGACTTCAAGACGGTGTCTCACCTTGGTTTGTTGTGTTCTGCTGCTGCCAATTAGTGGCAGAAGTTGTGAACTGTCTTCTCTGCAACATTCAATGTAAAAACTTTGAAGAGTAACACCAAATATCCATCAAATTAGAAAGACTTTATGTGGTTAATGTGTCATTTTTAATATGGGCTTGCATAGGGTTTCCTAAAGTTAAACACATGTACCTTAACATTCATTACAATTAAATTAGTAATGTTCATAATGCAATGTTGGCTGCAGGTCAACCATCAATTAAACCCTGGAAGCCTTCACATTTTTCTCAAAGCTTATTTCTCTTTTTAACAACTAAAATGTTTTTACTCTTGTTATTCTAACTAGATTACCTCTGATCATTTTCAGGTGTTTTCTACTGTAGTATTCCTTAAAATTTGATGTTAAAGCAGATTACATTTTGCAATATATATGTATGGGTGTGTGTGTGTGTGTGTGTGTGTGTGTGTGTGTATATGTATATATATACATATACA
>CAEMYA010000699.1:25164-59946 GCA_903131615.1 Diplodus sargus | reverse complement strand
ATATATATATATTTATATATATGTATGTATGTATGTATACTTTTACCAAAACATATATATATATACATACATACATACATACATACATACATACATACACATTTATATATATGTTTCGGTAAAGGGGGGAATGTCTTTCAAATTTGAAAATGTCACACTTATCACAAAACAATTCTTTGTCATAATAACATTCACTTTCATTCACTGAAAGTAGGAAACATGTTCTTCTTTTTACCTCTTTGTTCCTTCTCTGTCTTTGTCTCTTCATCCAGATGTTGTTCACTGGGGTTATTTGAATTCAACCCTTCAGACTTGTCATTTGAGTTTCCTTCTGCGTTATCATCCTCTCCTGCAGTCAGTCGGATTAATACCTTATTGTCATTTCTAGTCTCATCTTCTTCATCATGTCTCATCTTACAGGACATCTTCAACTCTGTAGCTTTAAATTGAAGAGAACAAAAAAAAACTGATTCAGCAATCATATGTTAATATTATGCCTAAATTAATCCTTTAAGCATTGTGTAGTCCTACCTCTGTACGTGAGGAGATAGACAGTCCTGGATCTGATGAACAATCATTTTTAAGTTATTATTTGCATAAATAAAAACAATATAGAGAAAACATGTGGTGAACACTTACAGATAAATAAACCCAAAAGTATTATTGGTAAAATCAAAACTATATTTCTTTAAACATACCTGAAAGTCCTGTCCTCTGCAAACAATTGGTGTTTAAACTGTACGGTTCAACAAAAGCAAACCAATTTTGGCAACTGTCTTTTTAATGTTGATCTTTCTGTTGGTGTGTTTTAAATGTGTAACATCTTAATGGAACAGATGAAGTTAAACCTTCCTCACCTTGCTGACATGTTCATCATCAAACTCATACCAGGTGTTGTCCTCAGACAGGACGGTGGCTGTGTAATGTCCGCCTCTTATACTGCCCATGTGATTCACCATCCCATACAGTTTGTATGTCTTCTTCTACAATGAAGAACACAGTCAGGAACATGAAATGATTTTAAAGTAATTAAGACCATTCAAATGAAAATCACAGCTAAAAATGACTTTTTCTCACCTTCAGCTGTAATTCACATGGCACTTCCACACAGCAGTCTGATTTGGAATATGACCTGGTGTTGGAGTCAAAGTCAAATTTCTTGAGAAGAAGAATCAAGATCTGAGGAGCTTTCACCATCTCACATCTCTAAATAACACAATAAACATCATCACACACTATATCCTTCAACACGGTATATTTTAATTTGATTCCACTATCAAAATTGACCTGGATTTTGTTTGTGTTTTCATTTTCAGGTCAAAACTCACACTTGTTGCTTCTGTTTTCTGTTTACAGTCGTTGCAGAACATCATGTTGCCACTAGAGTATGTTTTTGTTTGGAAAGTGCTCTCAAAGCTGCTCTCCTGTGGGAACACAAATGGTCTAATAAATGACATATTGGCTCAGCATGCTTACATCTCATATAAACCCTTAACCACAACTGAGAACTCTGTCTGCTCACCACACTGTAGGTTGTATCATTGCTATCTGTCAGTGACAGAGGGAGAATCCGGAATGGATTTGTCTCTTCAATGATGATGTGGCCTTTGGAGCATTTTGTTGTGTCTCTCAGCTGTCCTCGGAAAACCTTGAAAAAAGAATGTCATTTCCAACACAACATTCTGATTTGTTCTCCTGTAAATAACATTGTAGATTTAATAAGTGCTCACCTCAGAGGCCTCTTTACTGATATGATGTAAAATCTTCCGAAGGCATTCAGCTGCATCACATTGTTCATAAACTGCAGAAGGAAACTTTAAGCTGAATCTGATATATTCATTTTCTTCTCAGCACCTTATGACTGTCCAACTTACCATTTTGAATCTTCAAACTCTGTGTGATCTTTTCTGTTCTACATGTTTTTGTCTTCAGGTCTTTAAAGATTTGTCTCAGCTCTTGATCTGTTTGTGGATCCAACCTTTAGGAAGACAGCAGCTTCTCAGTGAACAGTGACTGTTTACTGCTGATGTGCTCAGCAACAGAGTTTGTACATTTGAAACACCCTTATACATTCAAATGAATCATATTAATATAGTGTTTCTTGTTGACAGTTCACATAAAGTTTCTTATCATTTAAATTGATCTCTGTGTACAGATAAAAACAGCAGGTTCAAACCTGTCGTGGATCTCAGTTGTCATGAAGAGAACCTGGAGGACACTGTTAAGGTAACATGTGGCTCCCTGATTGATCAGGCAATGATGAAGTCTTTGTGTCTGAGTCACTTAAAACACAGAAAAACACAGTGTTGTTACACCTTTAATACTTCAGTACTGTTTGTAAACTTGATTTGGCTTATTTTCGCATTATGTATCTAATGATGGTATATCAAATAAATCACACACAGAGTGAGGGAAAGTGCTGCCATAGACACACACTGATTATCTTTGTGCAAATTCCAGACATGTTCTTCTTTTTACCTCTTTGTTTCTGCTTCTCTGTCTTTGTCTCTTCATCCAGATTTTGTTCACAGGAGTCTTTCAACTGTTCCACTTCTACTCTAGATGCATTTGACTCCTCAGACTTGCTGTTTTCTGGTGTGTTGCTGTCTTCATTTTCCTGTGCCTCTTCATCTTCATCACTTTCCACTACACTAACTGTTGTATGATTATTATCTGATGTGCCAGTTTCTACATTTTCTTCATCACCCTCCTCTCCTCTAGCCTGAAGTCTCTCTTCCTTCCTGTCTTCTCTTATCTGTCCCTCATTCTCTGCACTATGTCCCTTCTGTGTGATTTCTTCATCGTCAGTGTTTATTTCGCTATTTCTTTTGGGTTCTTCGTCTCCTTTCAGTTCTGCAGGACTAGTATCTTCATCCTGTTCTTGTTCCACATTAACAGTCAGATCCTCTGAAGGTGTCTCAACAGGCTTCTGACACTCTGTGGCTTTGAAGTGGAAGAAAAGTAGTTAGTTCAATTAGGAAACAACATGAGAAGTCAAATATGTCAACTTATACAGTACATCCATGTAAGGAATGGTATGAAATAGATACTTGAGTGTTGTTTGTAACTGTATAGCTCATCAATGCACTTTTGCATTAAAGTGCCTGAATGTATAACATAAATTACATGGAGACAATCAAAGTAGTTATTTTGTATGCTGCCATAGGTACACACTGATTCTCTCAAAATGTTTCCGACAGTAGGACACTTGTTCTTCTTTTTACCTCTTTTTTCCTCCTTCTCAGTCTTTTCATCCAGATGTTGTTCACAGGAGTCTTTCGGCTGTTCTCCAACATTTACAGAAGCTTCTTCTTCTACCGTTCTAATTCTGCAATAATGTTATATATAAAGTTTCCTGTTAGTAGTTGACATGATGTGTTTTGCATTGCACTACAGCTGTAGATGAGAAGGTAGAGTGGGTCTAGTAAAGGGAAGGTCACTGGTTGGAATTCCAGCTCCCCCGAGCTGCATTTACCATTTTTGGTCGTCAACTTATATTTGCAACAGATGAAGACACATGTTTCAAACCTGTGATGCATCTCTGGAGCTTTCAGGACTCTGTTGGGGGAATGTGAAGCCCCCTGATTGTTTGGGTCATAATGAGGTCTCTGTGTCTGAGTCACTGAAAAGACAGAAAAACACAGTGACATTATACCATACCATACCTTTCATATTCCATAACATATTAACAGTATATAACTAATCCTTTTCATCTTAGAAAAAAATAATGTTCCATGCATTGTGTCCTTTGTGAAGCAGATGCAGGTGATGTTCAACAAAAATGAATTATTGTCACTATTGAACAACATTTCTGAGCAAAACCCAAATCTGACTCAATCAAACTTTTTTTTTCTTCATATAATTCAACCTCTTTTGACACTATAGCTAGAGTGCTTATTAGTTTTAGTTTTATTTTTCTTCATAGGTTTAAGGGAAGGTCATTTTTCTTTCCTGTGATTCAATTCTTCCAACTTGTCTTTCAGGCTGCTGCCTCCACACACAAACACACACAAATGCACACACTCTGTAGGCTGAATTTCTTTTTCTTTCACATCTTTCTCTAATAGAAAAAGATCTGTCTCTCCTCTTCATCAGCAGTGCCTTTACTAACTCTGTACAAATGCGTTCCACCTCATTGTCCATCCTTTTATCCACTTACAGAGTTCATCCTGTGGTTTCACTGCATCACCTGTCTGACATTCTGTAGAGATCACATGGGGTTTTTTGGGCTCTGTCAGTTTGAAGGAAAATAAATTTGTTAAGTAACTAATTGAGAGAAAATAAGAAATAAGCTCCCATTCAACATTTAAGTGAGAGCGTATGCCTTCCCATTGCCTGTTACATTTCAAATATACAAGCATTACAAAACTGAAAAACTGAAAATGAAATGACCACTTTTGTGAGGCAGTTTCTATGGAGCCAGAATAGTGACTTTAAAAATTGGCATCCAAAAAAAAATTGGCATTGCAAACAAAACCGGTACTGAAAAAGGAAACATTGTCATTGAAACATTTTTACTGAAAACAGTTGTATTGGCATTGAAACAAGTATTGGCACTGCAGGCTGCAGCCATTGCCTTCTCTAATGACATGCAAACCACGTTCTACTTGCCCCTCCCCTCAGGCCCCTCCCTCTCGACATCAGAACAGTGACAGAAAGTTGAAACCAGTGACACTGAAAAAAAACTGATATTGAAAAAAATCTGTCGCTGAAAAAAAAGTGACATGAAGAACAAAATCTAAAGACTGTAATTGAAAAATACAGGAAAATCCCAATAAAATAAAATTATAAGATTTTCAGATTTTAATTAGTTTGATGAGTTTCTTTTTTCAGTGCCAACACTTGTTTCAAACTGTTTTCAATACAAATGTTTTAATGACAATGTTTCCTTTTTCAGTACTGGTTTTGTTTTCAATGACAATTTCTTTTTTTTGGATGCCAGATTTTAAAGGCACCGTTCTGGCTCCATAAGTTTCAGCATCTAATTATTACAAAATCATTTGCTGTCAAACATTTGGTTGAATGGAATAAGAAAGGTGAAGATTGAAATTGATAAATGAACCATCCCTTTAACCTCAACTCTTTCTTACTTACCTGTTTGTTTTTTCTCGCCTGCCTTTGTCGTCTCATGAGATCTTTTTTTGGCTTCAGCAAAAGTTTTTCCTCTGACCTCATTATTTTTTTCCATCTAGTTGATGTTCTGTGTGATCCTGAAATCCAGAGTGCTTTTACTCACAATCACATTTCTGTTTTTCATTTCACATTGTTCCACATTCTTTGTAACTATTTGGTTTCCCATGGCGACCTGTTCCTCTGAATGATATATGGTCTCTACACTGTGCTCCAGTATGCTCTCAATACAAATTTTAGACTCCCTTGTATTCACTTCGCAGTGATTCAAACAAAACACACCAAAAAAAACCTCAACATGTCCAAGCTCAACTTTCTTCAAACTCTACTTCACTTGTGTTTCACGTACACTGTAAAAATTATGAGGCTGGTTAAACTTATACTATTGAGTTCAATTGCTGCCTTAAAAACACAAGTAAACTCAACTTTGAGTAGAGCTTTATTTCAACTCTAGAAAGTAGGTTATACAAGTTGTTTAATTAATAATAATTTATTGTTTGAACTTGATACTCTGAGTTGAAATAACTTACTATGTTACATAATGCATTAAGAAAACTTAATTTTTCTTGTAACCTTATAACCGTAACCCTAGTGGTGATGTAACCCTGTTTTCATATCTGAGGGAGCAGGAGTCATAAACTCAGGTGCTCATGAATGCAGACATATAGTGAAGACTCCTCGACCAAAAAAAGACACACAAAAAACAGGAGAAAATCGACTTGTTTTTCAAAATTAATTCTCTATTTTGTGATAATCTAAGCATCATGTGACCATGTGAAACAGGCTGTATATAATCCAGCGTTTATCGACCTCTAGTTTCTCCATCATTCCGAGATAAACACAATACTTGACAATTACAATTCTTAAAAAGTTCACATTAAATACGGAGAAGAGGAAATAAATAGGCCACGCAGCTGTACATGAAGCAAATGGCAGTGAGAAATGAACAATTAAACGGTTTTATAAAACGTATTTAAGACGGTTTGATAATGTAAGCCTAAACAAGAGAACGAAGGCCAACACTCACCCCTGCGATCAAATAATAAGCCAGCTTAGAGGAGACACTGACCTCTTAATGACGCACACCAGCAGTCCCGCAGCTCACGCCGGCAGTGTGCGTGCTCTGACCTGTTTACACTGACGCTGATATGAAATCATCCATCACGCGCTGCTCACGCAGGGTTTTTGATTTTTTTCCCCACAGGCTGTTGTCAGGCTGAAGGCCATTTCCATCGTGCTGCACACTGTATGATGTGTGATGGGATAAAGATTCTTCTTCTCTGCACACAGACGGCTGTTGTCTTTTACGCACAATTGCTTGCTGTGAGTCTCAGTTATGTGTTTTTGGTGCACCTTTGCAACATTCCCCATTTGAGCTCTCGTTTGTCTACCACTTTTCAACACAACACAACAGATGAACCGCAGAAATTCTTGACTCAGGGCTCATTTCTTGCTCGGAAGGAGAGCCCACATCATGTGCGTATGAGAATACACTGTTGAATTTTCACTTTTCACATTGTTGTGGGAAAAATAAATTGGCACAACATTACACTCAAATGAAAACAGGCGCATGCTTGATTATTTATTATTTATTTATTTTATTTAATGTTCATAGCATTAAAGCTAATATCACACAATACCCGGCTGGATATGGCCAAATCATGCACTTTCTGACACAAAACAAAACGTCACAAAATGTCTGAGAGAATGACTGACAAAACATGTTTACTAATTTTGTAGTTTACAAATTTGTAAGTGTCCCTGTCTGGTCGCTAATCATATCACAGCAATGAGGAACATGTCCATTGCCTTCATTTTAACACAGCTCTGTCTCCATTCATTCCTCCGCGATGTCAAATATGTTTGTGAAACTCCTGTTTGTTCCGATCCAAACATGGATCGAGTAGGCCTATGTTAAAAATCTACAGTTGGAAAATAATGTATCTGCTATCAGACTTTCTATAGGTGCAGTAGTAACATGAACACTGTTCACTCTTGTATAACACAGGTGATGTGCTTTCAGCACCAGGTGTCATAGTGCCGGTGGCGAATGATCGCTCATTCATTTGTGCTTGGTAAGTGTTAGTTTCTTTAAGTGGGCTTGTAAAGATTTGTCTCATATTGGTTTCACTGTAGCATGGCGACTGTCTTTGGCGCTGTTCTTCATCAGATGCCTCCGGGCAGTTTCAGGAATGTTTGAATGTTGGACAAGTGTCTGATTTTATAGGATGTCAAAAGGTCTCCTTTCTCCAGTGTCTGGCCTCCGTAGACAAGCTCCAAGTCGTCATCTTAAAGCAGAAGTAAATATAAGAAGTAAATAGTCAGTAGCTGAGCTGTCATTCTCATGTTAAACGTTGACATCTAACGATTCTGCAGAATCATACCGACCATAATGAAATCCCTGAAGTGCTGTGGCACATTCAACACACATTTATTTTTATTATTATCCTTATTATTTACAGGGGCGCCACCAGGGATTTTTCCCCATGAAAAAAAATCTAATCATATGAATTATGATACATATACATACATACATACATACATACATACATACATACATATGAATATATTAATTATTATATATACTCACCATTAATCATGAAGGTTTCGGTTATTTTCTGTTTTAACTTCAGTACAGTGAACTCCTTCATCTGCTCTTCACTGTCGCACAGATCGATGATCTCTTGCTTTCCTGTGGGTGAATGTACCTTTAGCTGGAATATCATTTTGCAGGTTAGTCCGTAATCACTGAGTAGAGTAGGCTAGTCTTCCTTTTCAGGTTCAGGTTGAGAGACTAAAACAGGTACAGTACTTGCATACATGTAGCGCCCCTATGAACCACGTGACATTGTGGAAACGACTGCTGAAGAAAAAGAAAAAACCCTCACACCTTCTGTTTAGTTTGAGTGAGTACATTTGGTCAAGACGGGCAGCAGATCCACAGCTTAAGAGAGAAACAACTCCAGACAACAAAGGAGCAATATGACAACTAAAGAGAGCACCAATTCAGAGAAGTGTTATGACCCTCAGGACCGCACGCTGACATTTGTAGATGGAGAAGATGAAATGGACTGTAAGTAGCCAATGCCTACGAAGCACACGTTTCACAAATGTGAATGGACTGCACAGGAGTTATAGTCGAGGCTATAGCTTTTACATGATATTTGCCTTAGTCTTTAGGCTAATTAAAGCTGAAAGTCCATAACACTGCCTGTGTTTGTGCCTCACAGTTTTGTGTATGGACTACAAGTCTCTCAAAGCAAAGATGTCCTGCGGTCATACTGTCACTCCGATGTCTCTGACCGACTGGTGTCGCAGGTTGTTGGACGAGGTATGATGTTGTTTACACCTTCATCATGACATTTAAATATCATGCATTGACTAAACTGTACTGACAAAAAACATAGGGGCAGGTATGTGTAATCAAATAATAATGTCCTATTTCTCTTTCATTTCTTAGGGTAGGTGCAGATTTGTGTGTGGTAACTGTGACGCTGAGTGGTCCTACGAGGAGGTTCGTAAAATGGCTCTTCTGACTTCTGGAGAAGTGGACGAATTTGAGAAGAAAATGTTCATTAATGCCGCACCCGATTTGAAGGTCAAAGAAGTGAGTACTTAACTTACACTGTGCGCAAACTGTTCTAAGAAATCATGTCGATCATGCAAATACAAGGCTGAATATCAAAGCATTTCACCGTCTTTCATTTAACCTCACAGTGTCCTGGCTGCAAGTCTCGCGTGGTGAGAACTGATCTCAGTGATCTCAGTGTCAGATGCACGGTGTGCACAGCTAACAGAAAAAACAAGTACATGTTCTGCTGGCAGTGTTTGAGAGAATGGAAAGGTGAATACCCTCGCTCAGACCGCTGTGACAATGAAGGCTGCCAGAGCTCATTGGAAATATTAAAGACCTGTCCAGATATCGTCTTCGAGGAGGTGAAGGGGGTCACAGGATGTCCCTCCAGACGAGCCTGTCCCACCTGTGGTATGCTGGTGCGACATGATGGAACTAAATGTAAAAACATTGGCTGTACGCAGTGTAAAGTGGAGTTTTGTTTTGTATGTCTGAAGACCACTACAGAGTGCCAGAAACTAAACCCAGGGTCATGGTACAAAGTTTGCTCCTCTGGTGTAGCACCAAGACAGACCTCCATACCTGTGTGGCAGTGCAGATAATTGTGCTGGTTCAATACTGTGATCTCAAGAAACAACCACACCTTTTTATGTGTATTACTCAGACAGACATTCAGCCCAATACCAGCTTTTATTTTGATCTTTTTTTTTGTCTTTATTGGCACAATATCATACAACATGAGATTTATTTCCCTTTTTCCACAACTGAAAAATTGACCTGCTTTCATTAAGAATCATTTTTGCTTTAGCTCCTTTAATGTTATCTCACTGTGACAGTGTGTATTTTGATTCCTTTTATGTATTTTTCAAATTTCCTTGTTCAATTAGATTTGTGTTGATCATCAGTTGATTCTCCTGACAAAACGAAATTTCCTTTCCTGTCGAATAAAAATAAATACATATATGCTCTTGGTTTGAATACATTATTTCTACTTGAGCTGTTTTATTTTAGCAGCTCATTGCTGATTCACTGGTGGAATCACTACAAACAAATGTGGTAGAAGTATTGAAATGTAGAAGAAAATATCACACGATAAAAATAATTAGAGTGAAAAGTCTATTTTGTGCAGTCCAGTATTGTTATTGGCCAATGTATACTTTAAATATCAAATTCAAATGAACTTTATTGACATTAATGTTTAATCAGCTAAATTACATATTATTGATTATCACAAGTAGAATATATTCAGTATTATTGTATTTTAGTTTAAATTTGATCATTACTTATTGATGCATCACACAAATATAAAAAAAATACAATAAAAGTTGTGAGTAGGTCCTTTTTAACTTCCTCTGAAGATTGTATAACAATGGGACATATTTTATAAACTGATCGGATTTAAAAACCTGAATGTGAAAAAGACTACAGCTGTCAGATAAATGTAGTGGAGGGAAAAGTACATTTGTAAACTAGCGAAATATAAAAGTAGGCCGATGCAAAGTGGCCTAAAAACCTATAAACTGTAAATGTACCACTTGACTGTCTTTGAACGTCACACCCTTAAACTCCCGAACAATGGCGCCGCCTCCAGGTCATTGCTCTTTATATATAACAGTCAAGTCTGGTCAAACTCAGCATCAATAGTCACTTTCTGCTCTGGTGAGTGAAAAACGGCTTCTATTTTGTCGCCAGAAAGATGGTTGCAAACACTTAGAGATATGTAATAATTCTGCATTAACATGTCTGACAGAGGACTCCACCATTGCTGTTGTTCTTCTCAGTTGTGAACTTCCCAAATGTTTCCAATAATGTTCAAACCCAGAGAAATCCGAAGTAACGCTGCGTTTCATGGCGCATTTCATTCGGTCAGTCACAGCTGATGTGTTGTGTGCAATTAAGCAGCTGACCAGAAGGGGGCGCCATTAGACAGGACTTCAAATGAGTGACATTAAAATGAAAGTGGCCGTTAAATCCAGATTGGCCATAGTTGTTACTTATCTTCTTTATCTTCTACTGAGTCCAATTTTTATCTATACTGGCACTGATATTATTTCCTAAGTGATTATTGTTCTTGTCAAAATGCAGAGAAATGCACAGATTTATACTAAAGTCTTTTTCGATGTATGGATGGGGATGGGGGGATGACCTCAGCCCTGCTCACAAAAGAGCCAAAGTGAAGGCTAAAACCAACCACTGGAAGGACTGACTGAAGGACTGTAGTGTTGGATTTTGCTCAGATGGAAAGTGAGTAAGAACGATGACCAAAAGTTGGCGCCATTGTCCAAGAGTGTCACAATGGCGTGAGAAAGGTGAGACGTTTGGAGTTTAAGTGGAAATGATGTTCAGCCAGTAAAAACAGCAGCGCCGCCTCCATCACCCCAGGGTGTTGTTTCAAAAGGTCAGTTTGAGTGACATATAGTCCAGTTTTCAGTGGGATTGAAGAGTTAATGTCCATGATATTTGTACTCAGTGTCCAACTATTTCTAAAATGTCATTATCTGAGTTGTTGCTGTATATGATCATGTCTGCGTCTGCAGTATTTTAATTATCATTCTATATTTAAAACCGACAGTGTTGCGAGAATCTTTCCTACATTTATAATTTGTGGTGAAACATTATTCACATTATGATTTTACTTTCAAAACAGTTGACCAGTTTATTAAATATGATAGATTGTTATTATCTAAACCAACTAAAAACCATATAAAGCAGATACGATAAACTTCATCTCACAACATTTAAATATTGTTTACTTTATACTTTTGCTGATAATATCTTTGCATGAAGGAGTTGAATCTCTTTTTTAATCATATTTACATAATTAAATTGTCTGAGTACTTCTTCTACAACTTGTGTACAGTGATGTTGCCAATGTATTATAGTTAGACAAAGCTACTTCCAGTAGCTGTAAGCAGGTTTAACAGTCTTCGTTAACATTTGTTTACATTGTTGCTTTTTGTTACAACTCCTGACTGACCCCTTCAAACCCCGAACAGAGCATAACTGCTAAAATAGAAAAAAATCAAACAAACCAATATCATGTAAGCTGTATATTTTTATTATTTTTGTTAAACAGAAAAAAAACAGGAATGCAATGTGAGGAGACTGAACAAATCAGCAAGTGAAGAAAAACAATGAAATGTGGGTTAACAGCTTCTATCAAGATGTACAGAAACAGTAAGTTAAAGGGGCAATATGTCGTTTTGGAGAAACGTCATATTTAAGATATCCATAAGGTGATACTAATATTTTTTTCTACAACGGAACAAACAAGGTGTTCTCAGAGGACAATAAGATCACAAGAACACAGTTTAAAGCTAGAAAGGTGGCAGGGTCCGCCACATATAGACAAAATAAAACAGTTTGAAACTGTGTTTGTTTTTTTTAATCAGTCAATGAAGATTTTTCTCTTCTGTTTAAAATATCTTTCCCAAAACTACGTAGTGAACCCTCAAAGCAAAATCCAACCAAGGTAGCCTGTCATGATAAATAAAAACTGTTTGTATTTTACATGGTGTGACGTCGTCCCACAGTTTAGAGTCTCTGCCACACTGGTATAGAGTTCTGTCTGGGAGCTACACCAGTGGAACAAACTGTATAATATGAGTTTGGGTTGAGTTCCTGGCACTCTTCAGTGGTCTTCAGGCACAGGAAGCAGAACTCCACCTTACACCGGGGACATATGACGTTTTTACATTGACTTCTGTTATGCTCCACCAGCAAACCACAGGTGGGACAGGCTCGGATGGAGGGGCAGCCATCGACCCCCTCCACGTCCTCGAAGGCGATATCAGAACAGGTCCACAACATTTCCAGCGGGCACTGGCAGTCATCGTTTTCACAGCGGTCTGAACGAGGAGCCGGACCTTTCCATTCCTTCAAACACTGCCAGCAGAATATATAAGGCCTGTTTCTGTCAGCTGTGCAGGCTGTGCACTGAACACTCAGATCACTGAGATCAGTTCTCACCACGCGAGACTTGCAACAAGGACACTGTGAAGAGAAGCCACACAGAAAATTAAGATGTTTTAAATTCCCTCGCATGCTTAAACATTGTAAACAAGTCAGTATGATTCCTAAAACTGATACTTACCACTTTGACGTCCAGGTAACTCCTCGCAGCGTTGCTGAATATTTTCTTCTCAAATTCTTCCACCTCTTCAGGAGTCAGAAGAGCCATTTTACAAACCACCTCGAAGGACCACTCAGCATCACAGTCAGGTAGTCCACACACAAATCCACACTCGCCCTTAGAAAGAAAATCAAAGAAAAAATGTATTGAGCAGAAAATTGGACTCTCTACTTATCTTAGAACCTATTAACATGATAGATAGATAGATAGATAGATAGATAGATAGATAGATAGATAGATTACTTAATTAATAAAAACACACAATATAGAAACACACACAAGAATGATCAAAAATAACAACATTTACATTACAAACATACATCCACCTAGCATAGCATTTAGATTTAATATAAATCTAAAATGTGCAAAATAAGAGCATGAACATGTGAAACACTTTATCATAGCAATCATTAATACATGGTAAATTTATAGTTCAGTAATTTAACTGTAAAGAAACAGCAATAAAATGGTTCATAAAACATTAGTGAAGTAATAGTTCAAGTTAAACACATCAGTTGCAACTCATTAAAATAAAGTTTATAAATTAAGCGTTCGTAAAGTTTTATGATGATCGATAAAAAAAACTGCTATTGAATCGTGAAATATTGCTTCATAACAGTTGAGATATACAGTCATAATAAAGTTTAATAAACTATTAATCACAATCATTTATTCTAATGGTAAGATGATAAGTTTAGTCTCTTTAAATGTCTCTAAATGTCATCGTGAAGGTGTAAACATGGTACCTCGTCCAACAACCTGCGACACCAGTCGGTCAGAGACATCGGAGTGACAGCATGTCCGCAGGGCATCTTTGCTCTGAGAGACTTGTAGTCCATACACAAAACTGTGAGACACACAAGAGAAGACGCGCAGCATTGATTAAAGACTTAACTTTTTACAGAAGCCCTTATAAATATATTTGTTCAGCTCCACAGATGTCAGATTTGGCTACTTACAGTCTAATTGATCTTCTCCGTCCACAAACGTGAGCGTGGGGTCCTGCGGGTCATAGCACTTCTCCTGGCCGCTGTCCTCGGAGCGCTCTCCGTGTCTGTCGGCACCGCTCGCCTCGTCTTTGGGCACAATTCTGCGCGGTTCCGGAGCTTCATTAGTTCCAACATTTTCTCTCTGCTGTCTCTTCTTCCGTTTGGTCGACAGCTCGCTCCCCATGTTGGCTGACTCTCGTGAGAAACGAGACTGACCTGACGCCTGCTCTGACCTACTACCGTGAGGCGTTCGCGGTTTCCGTGAAGTCATGTGATTTGAAGTTTGCGCGAAGGCAGGTGAGGCTTTTTTTTCTTCTTCTTTTGCTAAATCTGACATCACTCACAGGATCATTTGCACCAGAACTAAGGCACCTGAGGAGCGCTCTCCTCACCGACAGGCACAATGAGAATCCAGCTGAAAGTCCACGGACCCAAAGGAGAGGAGAAGATCATCGACCTGTGCGACAGTGACCGGGAGCTGAGGAAGATCACGGTGGCACAGCTGAGGGATAAAGTAGCTCGAGAACTGGGGATAAGTACGTTTCACATCTCTTTTCTTTATCGTGTTATATATCTTATTAAATGTACTTTAATGCAGACGAGGTTATGTCATTTAAAAATCTTTCATCAACTATTTCACCATTAAAATTTCCCGAAATCTAATGTTGATTTTTTTTTTTCAAACACAGAAAATATGACGTATAAACAGCACAGATGAATAAATGCCGTCAAAAGTTCATTTTGATGGTCAATAGTCAAATCAAATGTTTGTTTTTTTTATTATTATTATTATCCTTTTTTAGGGAACAAAGTCCTGAAGAGACATAATGTTATCAGAGATAGTTCTTGCGGATTTCCATCGAGTGAATGCTTTCTTTTATTTATTAATTTGTATGCGTTTCTCTTCAGCTGAAGAGATCCGGATAATCTTCAGAACCGAGCCACTCCAGGAAACATCCCTGCTGTCTTCCTACGGCATCCGACACATGTCCACCATCCACACAGTACTGAAGCTACCCGGGGGCATCTGATGTGGACCAGACGCAGGACACAGGCCCTAAAACACTGAACTCTTGACTCTCGGCTATATGTTATGACGGCAGAAAGAAAAAATAACACTAAACTGAAATGAATAAATAAATAAAATATACATATATTTAACTTACAATTGTATTTTGTGTTTTCTTGTTAGCCTAAATGTTAAAAAAATAAAAAAATAAAACATGATAGAGGCAGTAGAAGCCATAATGGTCACATTATTATTATTATTATTATTATCATTATTATTATTATTACTATTGTTAATAATAATAATATTATTATCATTATTATTACCAATATGTAGGCTAATACCACTACCTAAAATTAGTATATGACTATATTTTTCCCAACAGTATATTTGTTGCTTCAGTGAATTTTACACACGGGGAGTCATGTGTATCTGAGTTATGGTGAAATTGTCTTGTTTGTTTGCGGGGCATTATAAAACTCAAATATTCCACTATCCCTAACTCATTTTGAGCAGTATTTTTACATTAGTCCATACTAACGCCAACTGCGTTTTTATGTTTAAAATGTATAAATCTAAAGGGCTCAAAACCAGTTTGGACAAGAGAGAAATGTTGTGCTTCTACCGATTCATCCCTGACAGGAAGCACATGTTCAGTTTTAAAAGGCTGAACAACATATGAGTCATTATTATTGTCAAGCAGCTGTGTCTTGCATTTTCTCTTTTGGGCTTCCTTGAGAAGAAGCTGGTGTGACACTTTCATTATGACTGGGTGTGTCAGTGAGGAATGACGTAGGTATTTCATTTCATTGCATTTCTCGTAGCTGCAACAGAAACTCTGACCTCAGATGTGTTTTGATCAAGGGATAAAATACTGTGCGTACCTGAATGTAGCTGGACCACATTCTGCCAACAGGTAGCCAAAACAAGAACACGGATGTGTTTATCATTTTCTGGAAGTGATTGGAATTAAAAAAAACAATCACAGGAATGTAACCGTTCCACATTCTGACTGTAGCTGGGAAAGAACCGAGTAGCATCACATTCTTGCCTGTCCTTCCAAGCCAGCTTTGCCAACACTGCAAAAATCCAATTACAGAGCGGCTCTACTCTCAGACTACCTCAGTGTTACTTTGGTCGATTGTCTGCTGCTGTCGCTGTGCAAATAGCTCTCTGCAAAAATTCAGCGGAAAAAACTTTACAGGGTAAGTCCTCATTTTCTTTTCTTCATTATCAAAATTAGAAGACATTTTATTAGTTGCCAAATTAAAAAAAAATGCTGATTATGTCTTGCAGCTGGGCTTCTAAAAGATAAAAGGGACTGGCTTAATAATCCTTGTAACTTCACTGTCGGGGCTTGTAGGCGGTGCGTTCAAGACACAAAGGAAATCACAGCTTCCATTTAACCTGTAAGGTGACACTGATAGATTGCCGTCAGTAAGTATAACCAGATTTTCTCCATAATTCTTTATCCTAAGTGTCCTGCTTTTTAAAAGTTATTTATTGTGTTTTTATGTTTTGATCTTGTGAACTGTCCTTCCTAAAATTGTGAATATCATAAGAAGTTTGATTGTATGGAGTGCATAATAAATATACAGGGATTGTGAGAGTAATCAATCAGCGTTTCTTCTTAAATAACCTACACATCTGTCACATAAATATCCTGCTCTTTGCTGACTTTCTAGATGGCATACAGTAGCCTGCTTTATAAAAAAAAAAAATTTCTTTATACAAAAACATTAATTTCAATAACAATGGTTTACTGCCACTGATTCAGGCAGCAAGTTGTGGTGATAAATGCAATCATTTTGAGTTTTTTGCTGGATTGCAATGTTTATAGGCAGTTTACTAGTTCACTGTAACCTTACAGACATGGACAGCCCCAAGAAGGTTGAAACATTTACACACATTGGACTAAACAACCGATTACAACAGAAAACCATGTGTGACAGTCAAATGAGTGGATGATTTTAAAGGAAGGGGCAATAGGCCATAAGGCTGTAGGAGATGAGAATGCACACTGTAAAAAGAAATATCTAAACTTCAGTGAAATGGAGCAACAGAGTCTTTGAAAATAGATTAAAAGGGCACTTTGTAGTTTTGGAGAAGAACATTTTTAACAGTATTAATTAGGTAATAATACAAACTCAGACATATTTATTTTTTCCATAACTGAATAAACAAGCTCTCAGAGGAAAATAACGCCCCAGAACACTCTTCTAAGCCTGAAAAGGTGGCAGGGTCCGCCACATATAAACAAAGTAAAACAGTATAAAAGTGTGTTGTCCAGTCAGTTTGTTTATGAATTTTATTCTGTCGTGAAAACAAAGAGCTTGTTTATTTATTTAGTTTGTTTGTTTTTCCATTTCTTCTTCTTCTGATTAAAATTCCATCCCCAAAACTACATAGTGCACCTTTAATCACCCAATTAAATAAGATAAAATAACAACTTTTAATCTTCAGGAGGAGATTCAAGAGGAAATGAATAGCTCCGGAAAATGGACCCTCCCAGATGGATTGAGAACATTAGCAGAAAAATTTAACAAAAAAGGTAATTAAGGCTTAGGTGAAGTAAATATAACTGTAGGTCACTTAGGATACAAAAATAGTAAAGTAAAAGAAGGCCCAAAATGTACATCAGAATTATTCATGTAATTTGTGTCACTGGCTGATGATGGAGCAGCAGTAGTACTACATGTAGCCAGCTGGGACAAATTGTAAGTTCCCTCGTGTGATTTTGTGCTGTGGTTTACTATTGCTTATATTTTATTCTGCATGACTCCTGTCATTATTTGACATGGTTGAATGAAAGGAGATGGTGTTTGACACTGTGTTTTTCTTTCTTTTAAGTGACTAAGCCACAGAGGGAGACACTCTATCATGGCCTGATCAATCAGGGAGCCACATGTTACCTCAACAGTGTCCTGCAAGTTCTCTTCATGACCACAGAGATCCACGACAGGTTCGAAACAGCTCCAAAACAAGTATTGTCAAGTATCAACAGAATGTATCTGAGTGTATCCGGCAGGCGATGCTAATTGGTGAGGAGCAAGTCCATTCAGAAGATAGAGAAAAGTCAAAGTATTCTAATCTTCAATTTTTAGTCTCTGGTTTGTGATATTACCAACATCAAAAGCTTCAACAAGACTTGTAAGAGATCTGATTGCTACGGGATGAAAGTGCAATCATGATTCTCTCATCACAATTACCCCCTGCTGAGTGCATCTTCATAGACACATAGTTTTTATGTCTAGGCAAGGCCAAATGCGGCAGTGACGCAGTGGTATATAGCAGATCGGTGGGTCTCTTTGATATGAGACTGGAAAGCCACAATCATAAAAAGTCTGCCATATTTTCAAGTGCAAACCCATGATGTTAAGTTTGTTGGAGCAAGAAGTGACTAGTTTAGAAAAGAGGGTGGAGGTGGGGACAACAGATTCAAGGTTGAATCTGTCTGGGAACCAAGTGACATGCTGTGGTAACAACTTCTAAATCTCAATGAAGCCACGGCCAAAAGCATACCCTGCTTTATTGTCTGAATGGGACCAAAATTTACCAGGGTAACATCATGCTGTGTTGCGGAAGACTTGAAATTAGTGTCAGAGACTGTAAACTAACCAGGAAACTGTTTTCTGGAGTAATATATCAAGTAAGAAGCAGGGTACTTTCCCATAAGTAGACCTACAATCATACTTCATTTTGGAACCAGTGGAATCACCCTCTGCTGGCCATCAGAAAGAATGCACTCCGTCCATATATTAAACAGTCAATGCATAACTTTTTAAAGCTGCTGCAGATGGCACATTGACAAAAATTCACATGCTGGTGACATAAAGTCTTGTTATACAGTAAACTACCCTCTTCACTAAAGGTTGGGTCAGGAATCAGAGATCACCGATCAGGAGCTGAGACACCTCTTTAAAAAACTAAAAGAAAAAACATGTGGAACAGAAAACATCACAAAGACTTTGGAGATAACAAAGGGTAAGTTGGAAAGGAATCAATAGTGAAACATGAAACAGAATCAAGATGGAAGGTCACATAGCAGCTGTAGATTTACTGAAATGGATTTATTATACTGGAATAAATCTAACGAATCATTCTGCAGTTAATCAACAGCAAGATGCTGCTGAATGCCTGGAGTTGATTTTAAATAAGGTCAGCCCATGGGCCTCTGAGGTGAGTACTTTAAAAAAAAAATCAGTGATATTATTTACAGCATAACAAATCAGAATGCTTTGTGATGATAGACCTTTTTATTCACAGGTTTTCCAAGGACAGCTGACATACACAATAAAATGCTGCAAAGGCCACATCATCAATGAAGAGACAAATCCATTCTGGACTCTTCCACTGCCACTGAAAGATACCGATGATTCAACCTACAGTGTGGTGAGCAGACAAAGTTTAGAGTTCTAGTTTACTGTTTTAATATGATGTGAGCATGCTGATCCAATCTGCAACATTAGAACATTTGTTTTTTTTCCACAGGAGAGCAGCATTAAGAGGATTTTCCAGACAAAAACATACACTGGAGATAACACGGTGTACTGTAATGACTGTGACGACCAGACAGACGCAACAAGTGTGAGTTTTGACCTCAAAATGAAAACACAAACTGAAGGAAGGTCAGTTTTTCTACTGGAATACAATGAATATGTCCTGTTTGTTTACAATACTGAAATAAAGGATATAACACACAAGAGTGTGATTGCTGGCATCTATGTACCACTGGGGATAAGATGCGCCTGTATAGATGGCTCAATGCATGTCCAGACTGCTTTCAGTAATTTTAAGCATTTTCTATGCACACAACAGTGTCACTGCAGCAAATATTGTTGCACATTCAAGCAGTGTAACTAAAAGCTGTGGTTATAAACCTGACGAGAAAAAGGAAACTCTCCAGAGGAAACCAAACTTTTAGCTTCTGCAATTAATATTCTTTAGATAGCTCTGATGCTGCTGACAGCTGCTTTACTCCAAACAATTTTACTGTATGTATCTGAATTGTTTGTGTGATCTTTTATGTGTATCTGTCTGAACATTAATTCACATAAAATCCTGAAAGATGGTGGCAAGTTGTGAGATGTGAATAATACATTGTATTGTATTGTAATTAATATGTTCCTCATTAAAGACAAATTTCACCGACCTGCATCCGACCAGCCATTAATCAGAATGAATCCAGGAACCACATTCATATGTGTCTGCGTGTCATTACCCATTCCCAAATCCCTTAAAGATCCAGGTCCGCAGGATGACCAGCTGATTGATTTGTGTTGCGCCCAAAACACACCTATGATTAATTCAGAGCATAAAGCACCTTTTGCACCATGCGCTTTACTTTTGCACCAACTGCCTTTAAACTAGCAAAAGGGTAAGGTTTAAAGAGGGTGGATAGTCTTTTTAAAAACGTTTCTTGTGTTATTTAGGGATGTGAGATGACAAAAGCTCCTCAGATCTTGATTCTTCTCCTAAAGAGATTTGACTTTGACTACAACACCATGTCACATTTCAAATCAGACTGCTGTGTGGAAGTGCCATGTGAATTACATTTGAAGGCAAGGAAAATACATTTTTATGCATGATTTTTATTTGAATGGCCTTAATTGCTTTTAAAATCTTTTCGTGTACCTGACTGTGCTTTTCATTGTAGAACAAGATGTATAAACTGTATGGGATGGTGGATCACATGGGTGGTCTAAGAGGTGGACATTACACAGCCACCATCCTGTCTGATGAAGACAAAAGCTGGTATGAGTTTGATGATACTCATGTCAAGAAGGTAAGGTTGACTTAATCTGTTCTATTAGGATATTGCATATTCAAAACACACCACCAGAAAGAGCAAACCTTAAATACATTTTTGTTGCCATTGTTTTTTGTTTTTTTTGTTCTATGCTGCAGGCTAAAGAGCAGCCATTTGCCGAAACTGGGCCTTACATGTACGTTTGATGTAACTAATTTGATGTATTTTATCAGTAAAACTATTAAATACATATTAAAGTGGTTAAGTGTTCACTGTCTGCTATTACCTTTAAAATGATTGTTCACCAGGTCCAGGACTGTCTATTTACTCACGTACAGAGGTAGGACTATAAGAAAACACAGGTGTTAATTAAGGCCATTGTTGTAACATTAACAGATCTTTGCTAAATATGTCTTGTCTCTTCAATTCAAAGCTGCTGAGTTGCAGAAGTCCCCTGAGACCAACAAGCTGGATGATCAGAGACAAGACGATGTGGAACCAAAGAGAAGTTCGGTAGAAAGGGATCCTGAGGATGGAAATAAGGGACAGATAAGAAAGAATGACACAGATGAGGTACAGGAGACACGTGATGAGGCTTTAAACAGTCAGACTGGAGGAGAGGAGAGAACTGCAGAAACTGGAAATAATGTTTTGGATGATGAAGGTAGATCAGAGACTGAGCCTGAAAGGGAGCCATCGTACAGAGAAAAAGTAAGAGAGGACGATAGAGCAGGAGAGTCAGAGTGTGAAAGATTTGGATCATATGAAAACGATGATGAGTCAGATGGAGAAAGAAGTCACATCAGAGACATGAAACCTGACTGTGGAACAGCCAGTGAGGCAGAAAACAGTGTAGATGTAGAGGCGCAGGACCATCTGAATGTAAATGTTGGAGAGCAGTTCAAAGTCTCCAGTGAACAACATCTGGGTGAAGAGACAAAGACAGAGAAGGAGGAACAAAGAGGTAAAAAGAAGAACGTGTATCCTACTGTCTGTAATTTACATTGAGAGAATTGGTGTGTTTGTGGTAGCATACAAAAACACCTACTTTTATTGTCTCTTTTTTTAATTTATGTTATACATTTAGGCACTTTTTGCAACTATGCATTGATGAGCTATATACAGTATGCAAACAACACTCGTATCTATTCAACAAAATATGTTATATGGATGTCGATATTGACGTGTTGACATGTTCATGTTGTTTCATTACTGAATGTATTACTTTTCTTCTCCTCCAAAGCCACAGAGTGTCAGAAACCTGTTGAGACCACTTCAGAGGATCATACAGACAAGTTGGAAGAAGAACAGGGTGAAGATATTGGTTCTGCTGAACTGAAAGCAGACGAAGAACCCAAAAGAAGAACTGATGATGCAGAAACTACACAGATGGGACATAGTGAAGATAGGAAGGAAGGGAGACTTCAGGCTAGAGGAGAGGAAGGTGGTGCAGAAAATGTAGAGACTGACACAACAATTAATAATCACACAACAGTGAGTGAAGTGAAAAGCAGTGAAGATGAAGAGGTACAGGAAAATGAAGACAGCAACACACCAGAAAACAGCAAGTCTGAGGAGTTAAATGAAACTATAGTAAAAGATGCTTCTGTTAATGTTGGAGAAGAGCCGAAATTCTCCAGTGAACAACATCTGGATGAAGAGACAAAGACAGAGAAGGAGGAAGAAAGAGGTAAAAAGAAGAACATGTGTCCTACTGTCTGTAATTTCTATTAAGAGAATCAGTGTGTGTCTATGGCAGCATGCAAAAACAACTACTTTAATTGACTCTTTGTAATTGATGTTATACATTTAGGCACTTTTTGCAACTATGCATTGGTGAGCTATATACAATATGCGAATAACACTCAAGAATCTATTTCACAGAATACGTAACATGGATGTATATGTTAACATGTTTGACTTTCTCATGTTTTTCCTCCCCTTCAAGCCACAGAGTGTCAGAAGCCTGTCAAGACACCTTCAGAAGATCCAACTGAGTTTAAAGAAGAACAGAGTGAAGATATTGGTCCTGAAGAACTGAAAGGAGACGAAGAACCCAAAAGAAGAACTGATGATGAAGAAACCACACAGATGGGACATAGTGCAGAGGATGAAGGACAGATGACAGAAAATAGGAAGGAAGAGATACTTCAGGCTAAAGGAGAGGAGGGTGATGCAGAAAATGTAGAGATTGATACATCAATTAATAATCATATGAGTGAAGTGAAAAGCAGTGAAGATGAAGAGGCACAGGAAAATAAAGACAGAAATACACGAGAAAACAGCAAGTCTGAGGAGTTAAATGAAACTAGAGTAGAAGATGCTTCTTTTAAAGTTGAAGAACAGCTGAAAGACTCCAGTGAACAACATCTGGGTGAAGGGACAAAGACAGAGAAAGAGGAAGAAAGAGGTGAAAAGAAGGACATGTGTCCTACTGTCTGCAACATTTATTGAGACAAAAGGTGCGCGCATGTGGCGGCACACAAAAATGACCAATTTCATTGGTTTTTAGTGATCACTTAATTAATTCATTACTTTTCTTCCACTTAAAAGCCACAGACCGTCAAAAGCCTGTTGAGACCACTTCTGAAGATGTGACAGACGAGGTGAAAGAACAACAGGGGGAAGATAAACTGAAAGGAGACGAAGTGGAACACAATAGAAAAGCAGGAGAAATAGACACTGGTGATGAAGAGACATGGTGAGGAATAGATAGGAGAAGACTGGAAGGAAGAGACATTTAGCTGTCAAGCTGGCTCTGAAAGCAGAGTTAAAACTTTAACACTATTAGATATGACACTTCAACTGCATTATTTTTCAAGAGCTGTGCCAACCTCACTTTAGTCTTATGACACCGTTGAGTCTGTGCTAATACTTTCTTTTATCAATTTCTCAAGGTCAAACTTAAAAATATACTCAATAACGTGATTAGTCATTTTTTTTCAATATTTTTTGCTCTTGTATATGTGCCCTGTGTTTTATGTGTGCTAAATGTATGCATCGTACAACCAGTTGTCCAAATTAAAGTGATTAACTGATTGATTGATTGAACCTAAATTGTGCTTTTTATTTACTGTCACATTAGCTTGGTAGTTTATTCTCTTAATGATATAATTTGCAACATTTCTGCATTAAAATGTCTAAAACTGACAAGACGTCTGTCATACGTTTGGTTCATTTGTGCACTTACATTAGTCAAATGTGTTTCCAGCAACGTCTGACCTCACAGAAATCTTGATTTTATTCAATACAACGGTGCGTTTCATTATGTAGCCTGTCGCTATAGCTTCTTGGAGATCAGAGAGTGGGGAAGGAAGTTGGCTAAAGTGATTTAAGTATAACGTGACTAAAACTTGAATTTATTATGTTGTTGGTGAACATTTCTGCCTGAGTCACATCAGAGACATTTTTACATGGAGGCCATTTTCCTTTGACCTCACGTTCAGGGTGAAAAAGCTCAAATGCTGTACAACTTGTGCATAGTTGTAAGGCATGTAAATTAAATCTGACAAATAATCACCATTTCACCATTGCTAGTGAAAATCCGGAGGGACCTCAAGCCATATTTAAAAGTAAAAGAACATTTTTGAAAACCCATTAGCTAAAGTTTGCATTCAACCGCTTCTTAGCTAACATTACTGTGTGTGTTTGATGTGTGTTTGCCTGCATGATGTTACACTGAAATTGTAATGTTAACAAGGAAGTGGTTGGATGCTAATATTAGCTTTTGTCCAGCAGAAGCTAACGGGTGATCAAATAGTTGTTTTACCTTGAATTTTAGCCCGCTGTCCCTCCAGATTTATATTATTCATCATAAAATAAACTTTAATAATTTGTCAGATTCTCTGTGTTACTAGACTTACAGCGATGCATTTTGCGATTTTGAGCTTCCCACCCTGAGCGCAATGTCAGAATGTCAATGTCAATGTCCGTCATTGTCATTTCACCACTTCCTGACAAGGGCTGGTGAAAATCTGGAGGGATATTTCAAGGTAAAACAACATATTTCATAACCCGTAAGCTTCCGTGAAACAAAAGCTAATGTTGGCATTCACCACTGACTAGCTAACATTCCAATTTTAATGTAACACCAGACTGGTCCTTTTATGGGTTGTTTTATTTGGAAATATGACCACGTGTCAGTCCTTATTTTCCTTATCTATTATCTTTTTAGTTTTAGTCATTCAGAAATGATAATATTTTGGCTGATTTTCAAAGTTCATATGATTTGAACACAGCCGGCCTACGACATTTGAGCTTCCTACCCCATGTCACAAGCAAATGGCTGCTGTATATTACTTTACATTATGAAATAGAAATATTATTTCCAAGTAGTATTACATATAAAGTACAATTCTGTATATATTTAAAGGTTTTAATTGATGAACAACAAAAAAAGGTATCACATATACACATCTTCAGGACAAAGTTGACAAGAGGAAAAAACTTTATTGTTTACCTTTTGTGTATAAAATGCAGATATTGTATTGTATTGTAATATTATTCTATTAATATTACCTCACATAAAAAAGAAAAAACGACAAGTAACATTCAAACGGTCAGTACATAATAAAACACACTGACATAGCAACACAACAGATTCTATATTGAGAAAACACATCAAGTACTCTGAAAATACTTAAAAATGTTAAATGTGCAAATACTGACATATCCAACATAAGCAGGATATACACAGTTTCAAATATTACAAATATCATAAGACATGAAAACAGTTCAGATTTTTACTTTTTAAAAATTCTTCATGTAAATGTGTGAGTGACATACAGAACATTTGATTCACACACAAAAAAGTACAAGTACAAAAGTACAAATTAATATCTCAGAATCTGAGCTGTTTTTGAAAGCTGATGGGGTTGAGCTTTTGCCTGAGTAATAACAATCATGACGGTTGACATCATGAAGAACCTTTCCAATACAAGAACAAAGAGGGAATATGAATTAAAAAAAAGGCTGTATTTTATTTTACGAGATTACAAGTTTCAATCAACAGACTATGTCCTTTGCCACACAGGTATAGATCTTTGTCTGGGCGCTACACCAGTGCGGCAGAGAATATATGCGTTGTCCTGCAGACAGTCCTTGTTCTTTTTCAGGCACACGAAACAGAATTTCACCTTACACCGGGGACAGACCATGCTTTTACACTGTTTTTTGTTATGCTCCACCAGCATACCACAAGTGGGACAGGCTCGGATGCAGGGACAGCCGTTGACCCCCTTCACATCATTGAAGACGATGTTCGGACAGTTCCTCAATATGTCCAAAGGATCTGGGCAGCCGTCATTGTCACAGCGGTCTGAGCGAGGGGCCCGACCTTTCCATTCCTTCAAACACTGCCAGCAGAACCTATAAGTCCTTCTCTTGCTAGCTGTGCACACCGAGCACTCTACATTCAGATTGGAGAGGTCATTTCTCACCACACGAGACTTGCAACCAGGACACTGTGAGAGGAATAATGAATGAGATGTTTTTAAATTTTCTGTGGTAGTCGCATGCACAACTATTTAATGTATTGTTAAAAGGGAAATTTGAATCCTAAAAGCAGAACACACTTACTTGTTTGATGTCCAAGAAATTCTTCGCAGCGTTACTGAATATTTTCTTCTCAAATTCCTCCACTTCTTCAGGAGTCAGAAGAGCCATCTTAGAAACCTCGTCGAAGGGCCACTCAACACCACAGATACCGCACACAAATTCACACTTGCCCTTCAAATGAAAATCAGAGTAAAACTTTAAAGAGTGAAAAGGAAAAGAGCGAGCAAATTCAGCTCAAATTCAGCAGCTCCAAGTATTGCTGTTATGGTTTATTACTATTGACCAACATCAGTGTCAAGTGCAAAGTGCCCAGACATAAAGTTTTTGATTTAACTAAACTTTAAATGAAGCGTATGCTCTGCATTTTGTCAGTTTAGTCCTTATCAGTGTCACTGAATTTTCATCATGAAGGAATGAACACACCTCCTCATCCAACAACCTGAGACACCAGTCGGTGAGAGACATCGGAGTGACAGCGTGACCACAGGACATCTTTGCTCTGAGAGACTTGTACTCGTTACACAAAACTGTGAGACAAACACAAGCCATGATTAAGGACTTAAAAATCAGTAGGGACAATAACATATCTGTAATTGAAGCTCCTATTTGTATTTGTTCAGCTCATCTACTTACAGTCCATCTCATCTTCTCCATCTACAAAGGTGAGCGTGGGGTCCTGAGGGTCATAACACTTCTCTTCGTAGGTTGTCCCACTCCTGCTGTCCTCAGAGATCTCAGAATGAACGATAACGTGGGCTTCACGGGACACAAAGTCGCCTCCATGAGACACATTGTCATATAAGTCATGCACAATGTCATTTCCAAGAGACACATTGTCGTATATGTCAGGCACAAATTGGTCTCTGTAGGTAGAAACATCAAATTCTTCGTAATCCAACGCAGGAGCCTCATTTCTTGGTGGTTCTCGAGTGTTAGGTCTAATCTTGATTTTTCTTTTGTTTTCTTTCCTCATCCGTCTGATTGACAGTTTGCCTCCCATGTTGGCTCAGTGTGCTACACTGACTGACTGCTCCACTTTAAAGGGATAGGCTGCCTGAGGTGTGACCGTTCTTTCTTTTTTTCCGTGAAGTCACATGATCCGAAGATGGTATGTGAACATGTGACTGGAGCCAAAGAATGACAAAAGAGACAAATGATGTCTTAATGAAGGGCACCAGAAGGCAGAAACAATTAAATGAATGACAGGAAACAATAATGAATACAATGGTTAATGGAGCAGATCGGAAAATGTCAGTGTAAGGGAAGTTGTGGGTGTATATTTATAATATATGTATATTTAGCTTGCTTTATAATTGTAACAATACTAGGCCTGCTGATACCAAAAGAAGGTTGATGGTACTGTAGATCTTGTCAAAAAACCATAGGTTACGAATAATTACATACATTTTTAAAAGGCACAAAATGAATATAATACAATCTGATGCAATTTAGAGAAGTATCACTGATTCATGCCAGAGTAAATGTTGGCAAAGTACATTTCTGTAAAACTAGAGATGGCTTTTTATTTATTTGTTTCTGCTTCTCATGTCACAACACTGTGTTTGTACTCTGCTTGTGATTATGCACAAAAAGAAAAACCCCACTTGGTCGTGGCGAGAATCTCATCATGTAATTCCTGTTTCTTTACATTGTGTTGTGCCAAATAAAATTACCCTGAAAGACTCTCAAGCCAGAATGACTCAGACCTGTTGGGACCAAGGGGAATTTTAGGTCAGTCAATTTCTCGAAGTTGCTGAGCTGTGCACATGTGAACATGTGCGTCACCACTCCTGCCAATCAGGTGGTTTTTGTTTTTTTGTCTTCCTTAACAGGTATCTGACGGATGTTTTTCATAACTGGGTGTGTTAGTCAACATGTTTACCAGCACTCTCATCAGATCATCAGATGACGGTCAGGCATCTTCAGATGGGGTCATGTCCTCTGTATTTTTGGGGGTCTTTGATATCTTGATATATATATTTAGTAGCATTTCATAGTATCATATCATTTAAATAAACAGTTATGTATAATAAAAAATGCAAATGTATAGTTAATGAAACCCTAGTTAATAGCTATTTCACTGTCAACAAGCAATGCAATGCTCTGTAAACTACTTATTAGCAATTGTGTCTTGTAAAGTTGCACTTGATGTTCGTAATATTAATTATATACTGTGTGGTTCATTTATAAAAAATATTTGGATGAGTTGCAACTGATGTTTTTAACCTTTACAATTACTTAATACATGTTTTGTGAACAATTTTATTGTTTCTTAACAGTAGATCAACAATAAATGTAGTATTTATTCATGATGGTTATTATCACAAGTGCTCAACAAGCAGTGAAAGGCTTTATAAACTATTTTATTTTTCAGCAATTGTTTATTGTGAAGTTGCAATTGGTGTTCTATACTTTGTAAGTGGTTGATAGTTATTGTTTGGTCCATTTAAGAAAAGTTATGCGGATGGCCATCAGAGAGCTGCAACTGATTTTTTTAACCATTACAACTGATTTATTGCCCATTTAATTGTTTCTTTACAGTGGAATTGCTTAATTAAATTGAATAAGGTATGTATGATGGTTATTATAAAGTATTACCAATGTCAGGAATATGTTTAATACAATATCAACAATGTGATCCTGTCAGAATTTGAGTCTTATTTGTGCTGGCACTCAGTCACGATTGCGTTTTGATGAGAAACGCTGACCTGCTGTAACCGAAAGTGTTTCAATCAGCGGGAGTTACCGCTCACACCTGAATGTGGCAGGACCGCATTCTGCCAGCAGGTAGATAAAACAAGAACACACATGCGTTCGTGATTTCCTGTAACTGACTGGAATCACAGTTATGTAACTGGACTAGATCCTTGGTGGTGGATGAAAAAAAAGAGAAGAAGAAGAAGATGAGACATGCAGCGTGAGCTTCCAGGTCAGCTGGGACTGTGATACAGCAGGGCGGGTCTACGCGGTGTATTCGGCCCATTGCTGTCACAACATGGTTCGTTGTCCAAGCGACAGAAGTTGTGATCGGGATTTTCTGCAAAATGGAAAAGAAAAACCAAACAGGGTAACTCCAGATACAAGATTTTCATCATATAACGGCAGATTGCAGCGAGGTTCCTAGAATATAACAGCTGTATGGTAATGTTGATTACTGGCTGTCCGTCAGCCATCAATATCTATGGAAAATACCGAGTTCAGAAAGTACTACAGATTATGATTACTATGACTATTATTATGATTATTATTATTATTATTATTATTATTATTATTATTATTATTATTGCTGTTGTTGTTGTTGTTGTTTTAAAGTGATTTGAATATATGTATTTGTTTTAAATCCTTAACTATATGAATTGTGGGTTTTTTTTCAATCATTGCTGTGAACAGTCATTTACCCGTTTGATTAAACTGGTGAATATCGTACGATGTATTAATATATGCAAGTGCTGGGCTTCACACAGTGCATCGTCTTGAGTAGGTTACAGACAAGAGTTTTGAGTTTTCCCAGTTGTTGTTGAAAGCATCATTCGGTTGGCATCGCTGTTGCAGATACTCTGTGTGTGGCATTGATCAATAGGTTCATTATCATGTCTTCTTGGATTATTTTCAGTAATTTTACAATTGAGAGAGACGTTCGGGCAGCAAATGTTGCAGTAAAAACTCATTTTCGATTTATTTTATTTTATTTTATTTTATTTTATTTTATGGATTGAAATTATGAATCAACAACTCGTTTAAACAGGGATGTTCATTCGTGGGCCAGAGAGGGTAAAAGCCACTCCGAGTACAGAACAGCTGTATAGTTTAAAGCATAAACAGGGAGATTTAAGTGATTAAATGCTACTCAATGAACTTGATCTCATATTAGACAACAAGATAAATATAATAATAAATGAATCTAAAATCTAGACACATTTTCTCCACGCACTTGTTTTTTGCTTTGCTGTAACTCCCTTACATCTTGTTGTTCGTGATGAAGACATTTTGCTGAACATCGACAGTAAATCTAGTGTCTGAAGAGTTCGTATGAGCAAGTGAGGGAATAGCGCCCCCTCTTGGGCTGGCCTGCATGTCATAAGGCCTTTGGTGTTGCTCTGCAAGTGGTAAGGCAGCCAGGATTTCACAGTGATGGGGAACTTTGGAGAAAAAGGGTATTTAGCCATCAGACTGGAGAACAAGAAAATAACAAAAAATAGTTTGTGTCATATGATGATATAAAAATGTTGATGATCTGAAGGACATGTACATGTAACACTTTGTAATACTGACATGGGAATTGAATTGTACGGCTGACAAAAACGAGATAAACTTTTTTTGTCTTCAGCCTGGAATCCATGAGGGAAGATGGCCACCTGCGTAACACCTTGAAGGCTCCTCGCTCTACGGGCCAGCCAGACAACACATTACGTGGCGTTACATTACCTCGTATCAGAGGTGAGACATATGGCCAATGATGGAATTGGCCACCTGGAGCATCAGGTGGGCTGTTTGATAATTGGGGCGAATGCAAAACACAAAATATGGACAACACATACCTTGATTGATGTAGTCTCCTGCTGCGCTGACTTTTTTAACGTTCTCCATATTCCTGTTATAATCTCACATGTGACTGAATGCAGGTGGTGTACTGATGGGTATTTCTCTTTCTTTTAAGTGACTTCAACACAGAAACCTCATTATGGTCTGATTAATCAGGGAGCCACATGTTACCTCAACAGTGTCCTGCAGGTTCTCTTCATGACGACTGAGATCCACGACAGGTTTGAAACAGCTGTTTTCTTCGGCTAATACGTTGCAAAAATGAAATAAATTGTTTTGTAGAGTGAGAGTAGATTGTTCTCACCTCAGACATCAGACATTTCAATCACAGCATCAAGCTGCATCGGTTTAAAAATTTCTTCTATTTTCTTCTTCTTTCATCAAATGACACTCCAACATTGAGGTTGTCACTGTTGGTGCATTCAGTCAGTATTAAGTCAGAGTATAAACTTCGCTCTTCCCAAAGGTTGGAACCAAAAATGCGCTTCACAGATCAGGAGCTGATGAACATTTTCGGACAACTGAAAAAAACAACATGTGAAACCACAACACTCACTCACTCTTTGAGAATTGACAATGGTAAGTTGAGCAGTGATCAACAGCAACACATTACACGTGAAGGAAGGTCACATAGCAGCTGTTTAGTATACTGGATTAAATCGCATGAATTACTCTGCAGTTTTTCAACAACATGATGCTGCTGAATGCCTGGAGATGATTTTACACAAGGTCAGCCCACGGGCCTCTGAGGTGAGCGCTTATTATATCTACGGTGTTATTTACAGGGGGACAAATCAGAATGCTTTGTGACGATTGACATTTCTATGCACAGGTTTTCCAAGGACAGCTGACATACACAATAAAATGCACCGCAGGCCACATCATCAATGAAGAGACAAATCCGTTCTGGACTCTTCCGCTGTCACTGAGAGATACTCCTGATACAACCTACAGTGTGGTGAGCAGACAAATTTCAGAGTTTTGTATATTGATATTTCAATATGGTGTGTTATTTTGAATCGATTAGAAATGGAGGAAAACAACACAGTCCTTAGAAAATCACACGCTGGTTAACTTAAAATCAAGCTCGTTTATTATCATTTTATATCATAAATGTGTGCACCGACTCTTTCGGTTTTCACCTTCAGAAGTTCAGTTTTTTGTTATGTGTCTGGAACATATTGAAGATGTTTTGTTTTGTCTTTTTGTTTGTTTGGTGTTGTTGTTTTTTTTAATCTTTGACTATTTTTTTTTTGCTTTTTATTCAAAGTTTGCATATTGTTTGCAACCATTGTAAAAAGATCATAAATCAGTCAGATTATCTTAGGTTGCCAGGTTGTGGAACATGTTTGATTGTCTTTCCAGCTAGCTTTTCGACTCATTACGGACGCCCCTCTAATGTATTGGAAAAGGGCAGCAGAACATCTGCACCAAATTTAATGTATAAACTGCTTATCAATACTTTTAACTGCCAACTTATTGTGGTACAATTTCAGAACCTACCGGTAAGTTTTGCAGTGATAATAAATAAGTAAATGAATCATTGCAACATTTGTGTTTTTACAGGAAATAGGCTTTCAAAGGGTTTTCCAGACCAAAACGTTCAGTGGAGACAACATGGTGTACTGCAATGAATGTAAAAGGAAAACAGAGGCGACAAGTGTGAGTTGTGAGAAATATTAACAGGAAGTTAAGTGGAGAGTTTGCATGTTTGCTAAGAAAATCTGTCTGTGGTGTTCGATAATCGTTCTTGTGTTATTCAGGGATGCGAGATGACAAAGTTCCCCCAGAACTTGATTCTGCTCCTCAAGAGATTTGACTTTGACTACAGCACCATGTCACATTTCAAATCAGACTGCTGTGTGGAAGTGCCAAGCGTACTGAAGACACAGGCAAGAGGAAGTTACTTTGCGTTTCTAGGATTTGCTTTGAAATCGTTCCCCTGTTCCTGACTGTGTTTTTCATCGCAGATAAAAAAGTACAAACTGTATGGGATGGTGAATCACACGGGTGCTCTAAGCGGTGGACATTACACAGCCACCGTCCTGTCCAAGAAGGACAAAACCTGGTATGAGTTTAATGACGCTCAAGTCAGAAAGGTGAGCGATAATTTAACTTGTCCATCAGTGACACAGAACCTGATGCTTACAATGAATGACACATTATGATGTGATGAAATGTGCTTCTCAATGGTGCAGGCTGGAGGACAACCGTCTGCTAACAAGATTTACAAGTATGTTCGCTGGATCCCATTCTATCACATCCGTAAATAATTGTATTTTCTGTTTCTTGATTTCTGAATGCTGTTAACTTTTTGTTACTCTGAAAATGGTTGTTCATCAGCTCCAGCACTGCATATATCCTGGTGTACAGAGGGAAGGATAAAGGTAAGACAACATTTATCATTTTGTTATGAACAGATTGTTACTGACTACGTACATTTCCTGCACTTGAAGGCCTCTCTATCTCAGATACCCTGCAAGAAAGGAAGCATGAAAGAAGTTAAAGAAAGTTAAAGATGAAAGACTTGTTTGAATAAGCTTAGACAAATGCTTTGTCTTCAGGGGGACGTTCAAGAGGAAAGAAGTTCAAACCAAGATTGAAAATGACGAGATCCGAGAAGAAGAAACAAATAGGTAATGAAGATTATAGCAGGGCATTGGTGGATAGAACACAAAAACAAAAACAAAAGAGAGTCCACAATGTGCAGCAGAATTGGGTTATTTCAAGCAGCCAAAACAGCTGTACGGGTGCCAGGGTGCACATCACAAAAATATGATTATTCGTCATCGATTCGATCATCGTCATATTGTTAATTTTGTCGTTTTTCTCCCTCTTTAAAGTTCAACAGTCTCTGGTGCCCAAGCCAAAAAAAGGGGCAGGCAAGGCGGAGGAAGAAGTGGGTGAGGATATCGGTTCAGAAGAACAGAAAGAAGACGAAGAACAGAAAGAAGACGAAGAACAGAAAGAAGACAAAGAACAGAAAGAAGACAAAGAACAGAAAGAAGACGAAGAACATCAAGAAAATGGCAACGAACGAAACACTGATGATGGAGAAACTGCACAGCTTGGGCGTCATGAAGAGGATGACGGACAGATGAGAAAGGAAAGGAAGGAAGAGAGACTTCAGGCTGGAGGAGAGGAAGGTGAGCAAATGAAATCAGTAACTGTAAATGAAGGCAGCCTCATAAAATACACTGGAGTATACACTGCATTGACATGTCTGATTCTTACTGACACTAATCACTGATAATTTCTGCATATTTAGTTTTTCTGTGGAAGTCGTGGAAAATCGAAAGCCTGCTGTGACCCATTCAGACGATCTGCCAGATGTGGAAACAACATTCCTCTAGAAGAACTGAAAGGAGACGAAGCAGAAAAGAAGGAGAAAAAGACACTGATGATGAAGAAGAACGCAGGTTTTATAATTCATTATACTGAGGAATGGGTGAGAATAGATTGACAAAAAGAGAGATTTTGACATCAAGCTTGACCTGAGTTCTTAATTGTTTTTAGGACTTTCAGTGTTCCATGTGTTACAATTGATTTCATGTTTTCTTTCCAATCAGGGGAGAATTCTCCTCAATCCAGCTAAGCAAGCTGTGAGAACAGCTTTTTTATTCACTTGTGGAAAATACTATATTATATAAACTATTAAATATATGTCTGCGTTTGCATCAATACCTCATTGATATTGTAAATATTAAAATTCTGAGTTTTAATTTCTTCTCCAAAACTACATTGTGCCCCTTTAATATAAGGAGGAGGAGAGGTCTGACTATAGCACTCATTGTATCCTGTACAGGTGCAGAAAAGCAAACTAGATATCAGAGTTATCAAGAACATAATTGGTGTATGAATAGACTAATATGAAAATAAGGTGGTTGACCATCATGTGTACAGTTACATGAATTTTCCATGTTCAGTTTTAAATAAAAACATGAAACAAACGACTGTATTATTGTGCGTTACATAACTGTTGGGGTGATATTAGAAATACAAGCCAACATTCATACAATTCAAATTGTATTTATTGTGATATTCTTCTTTCAGATAACAGAATATATGTAACTTTCTCATCATAAATGTATGAAGAAGACA
>CAEMYA010000699.1:11907-24705 GCA_903131615.1 Diplodus sargus | reverse complement strand
AAAAAAAAAAAAAAGAAAAAAAAAAGATATTATCATTATTATTAGAATATTAAGGAAGGAAGATGATGCAAAATGACAAGAAATTCATGATGCAAATGCTTCAGCTGTACTGAGAGGGAAGACATTCTCATGTTCTATTGTTACAAATTTTATTAAAAATGTACAAAAAGTATCTCAGGTTCTTAAGTGTTACTCAAAGCTTGTATGGGGTAAAATTCCTTACTAAGTAATGGCAGCTGTGATGATCGGCATCATGAAGAACACGTTCACAACAAAGAGCTGCATATTTTCGGATGACAGTATCCGATCAAAAGACTATGTCCTCTTCCACACGGGTATAGATCTCTGTCTGGGTGCTACACCTGTGCGGCAGGGATTGTATGGGTCTTGCTGCAGACAGTCCTTGTTTTTTGTCAGGCACACAAAACAGAATTTCACCTTACACCGGGGACAGACCATGCTTTTACACTGCTTTTTGTTATGCTCCACCATCATACCACAGGTGGGACAGGCTCGGATGGAGGGACAGCCGTTGACCCCCTTCACATCCTTGAAGACGACGTTCGGACAGTTTTTCAATATCTCCAAAGGATCTGGGCAGCCGTCATTGTCACAGTGGTCTGAGCGAGGAGCCGGACCTTTCCATTCCTTCAAACACTGCCAGCAGAACCTATAAGTCCTTCTCTTGTTGGCTGTGCACTCCGAGCACTCTACATTCAGATTGTTGAGGTCATTTCTCACCACACGAGACTTGCAACCAGGACACTGTGAAGAGAAGTCACGTGGAAAATGAACGAGATGTTTTCAAATTCACTGTTGTAGTCGCATGCACAACTACTTATTGTTATCAAGGACATTTGAATCCTGAAAGCAGAGCACACTTACTTGTTTGATGTCCAAGAAATTCTTGGCAGCGTTACTGAATATTTTCTTCTCAAATTCCTCCACTTCTTCAGGAGTCAGAAGAGCCATCTTAGAGACCTCGTCGAAGGACCACTCAACGCTACAGTTAGTTTGGCCGCACACAAATTCAGACTTGCCCTTTAAAAGACAATCAAAGAAAAACCTTTAGAGGGCACTGTGTAGTGTCTGAGACGAAATTCACATTCATGATTTTAATATTTACAATATCAATGAGGCAATGATACAAACTCAGAAATATTTATTTTTCATTGTCACTAAATTAACAAGCTGTTCTCAAAAGAAAATAAGGTCCCAGAACACTGTTGGAGCAGCTAGAAAGGTGGCAGGGTCCGCCACATATAAACAAAGTAAAACAGTATGAAATGCTGTGGTCCTTTAAGATTCATTTGTTTATTCAGTTTAGCCAGTCTTGAAAATGTTTATTTATTTAGTTTGTTTTTCTTCCCCAAAACTACATAATGCACCTTTAAATGTGGGGGAAAAAAAATATTGAGCAAATTTTACAACACTGCCAACTGTTGCTTTTATGTTTGTCAATTTCAATGTATCATTCTCAAGAAAATCAAGTTCTTGAGGAGTCACATTAGGTTTTTTATTTTCATGTTCTTTTTATATTTAAACAACATGTTTTACATATAACCAGGACTGTAGCTTGGATGAGTTGCAACTGATGTTTTTAACCTATACAATAACTTAATAAATATTTTTTTTATGAATTATTTTATAGTTTCTTAACAGCAAAATAGCTATAAATGTGCCATTTATTAATGGTGATTACTATTATAAAGTGTTGTTAAGTTATTTTTAGCAAATAAATAAGTTTAATACATGTAAGTCCAATTTTTATAGATATAATTTCCTAATTTCCTAACTGGGCCAGGACCCTCAGTATGTCTAATAATCCTGTCTGCAGCTCTGGAGGTGATCAAAGTTTTATAACACGAGCAGCCGCTTTCCACCGAAGAAGTGAAAGAATTCACCAACACGTCTGTAAGTGTCACGATGAAGTTGCAAACAATCTGAACATGGTACCTCGTCCAACAACCTGCGACACCAGTCGGTCAGAGACATCGGAGTGACAGCGTGACCGCAGCCTGGCATCTTTGCTCTGAGAGACTTGTAGCCCATACACAAAACTGTGAGACACACGAGAAAAAAGATGCAGCTGTAAGTACAGGTGTGTAAAAATAAATAAATAAATAAATAAATAAATAAATAACAACAACAACAACAATAATAATAATAATAATAATAATAATAATAATAATAACAAATGAATAGAAAAGGGAATGTAAAATGTATAATTGTACTCACAGTCTAACTCATCCTCTCCGTCTACAAATTTAAGCGTGCGGTCCTTCGGGTCGTAGCACTTCTCCCCTGAGGTTGGCTTGGTCCCGGCATTTTCTCTCTGTCCCTTCTCCTCTTCTTTGGACGATCTGCCTCCCATGTCGACTCCCGATGTGAAACGCCGTCTGATGACTGCCCTGCCTTATTACCCAGAGGCTGTGAGGCGTTCATGGTTTCCCAGAAGTCATGTGATTTGGAGTTTCCCCGATGCGACGTTTAACTTATAACTACGGTCATTTGGAGGCTTGTTTTTGAACTCGCACACTGGAGGAGCGCGCGGGGTAGTGGTCGCACTGAACGGGCTCGGTGGCAAAATGAGAATCCAGCTGAAAGTGCATTCACCCACAGGACAGGAGAGGATCGTCGACCTGTGCGACAGCGAGGCGCAGCTGAGGAAGATGACCGTGATGCAGCTGAAAGACAAACTGGCTCGGGAGCTAATGATAAGTACGTCTGTCTTCCCTCTTCTTTAAACAATGCGCTTTACATCTCATTTCTTTGGATCAAGAGGACGATTTCAAAATCTCCCACTACCATTAGTATTAAAGGCGCGCTATGTTGTTTTGGTAGAAGAACTTTAAAATATCACTGAGGTTATAATACAAACTCAGAAATATTTAATGTTTTTTCCGTAACTGAATGAACAAGCTGAAAATAAGGTCCTCAGAACAGTGTTTGAAGCTAGAAAGGTGGCAGGGTCCGCCACATATAAACTGTGTTGTCCTTTAAGGTCAGTTTGTTTATTCAGTTTATCCAGTTGTGAAAACAAAGAGAGTTTGTTTATTTACTTTGCTGAGGCATAAAAACATCAGTCAGCAGGGGTGGGAGTAAGTCACATACATGCAAGTAATAAGCAAGTCACAAGTCTTAACCTTCAAGTCTCAAGCAAGTCCAAAGTTACTATTGATGAAAATCAAGCAAGTCAAGTCGAGTCATGGCTCGTCATTGGTCAAACAAGTCACAAGAAGTTCGTATGAATGTATTCTTCATATATGTAGATAGAAGAGGGTGGTTAGTCAATAATATGATGTATATGCATAGTTGATCAATTTTAGAATTGTTTTTCAAACCCATAAATACAAGAATAAGATTAGATTAATATTAACCCTGGGACTGCAGCATACTGCACATCCTGACAGCTGAGAATATTACTCCCAGGTATTGTTCCCCCTCCCCCTCTATAAAATGAGGCTGAAAATCACAGGACATGTCTGTTCTGTCCTGAAATGTGTGTTTCTCTTCTATAAAATACATTCTACATCTCGGAGGCGGAGGGAGAAGCAGGTCCGTCTTGGACGTGCACGAAAAAACAAGTGCGTCAAACCGAATGTGCGCAGATACGGTGTCGTGTTGGGCTGTGAGCGCGTAAATGCATTTAAAATAATGTCTGTGCGCACTGAAGATGCTATATCCGAAGCACACGCACGCTTTAACCAAGAGGGCGGCCAGAATCACCCAGGCATGAAAAAAATCTTTGAATCCAAATGTGGTGATTTCCGGAGCTCCCTCCATGCTGCCTCTCCTCCTCTGATCCTATCGGCCACAGCGCCACTCTGGCACGCAGCGCGTCATACAGTGGCAGAGGGCAAAGTATCAAAAACGAAACTAACGTCTCAATATGCGCGAAAAGAAAGAAAGAAAGAAAGAAAAGCCAAGACTTTCGAGTCATCTGTGTCAAGTCTAAGTCAAGTCTCAAGTTATTAATGCCAAGTCAAAGTCAAGTCGAGTCGTTCATCGGTGTTAGTCAAGTAAGTGTCAAGTCCTCAAATTTGCGACTCGAGTCCGACTCGAGTCAAGTCATGTGACTCGAGTCCCCCACCTCTGTCAGTCAGTGAAGACATTTCTTTTCTGATTACCATTTCCTCCCCAAAACAACGTATTGCACCTTTAACTGGAATTGTATGCAGATCTCCAGATGCGAACGTGATAAACATGGGGTTCAAAAAACGAAACAAAATTCTACTAGGTAATTTACTAGTTCATAGAACACTGTGAAGATGGTGTGGGGTTAATAATGTTCTATATCTTCTCTACAGTCTCTCCTTAAAGGAGTAAAAATACATGTTTATGGTAAACAAGCCATGAGTTAACACGTTTGTATTCCTCCTCAGAGGAAGACATCCGGATAATCTTCAGAACCGGGTGGCTGGAGGAAACATCCCTGCTGTCCTCCTACGGCATCCGGCACATGTCCACCATCCAAACTGTGCTGAAGTTACACGGAGGCCTCTGATGCGGACCAGAGGAGGAAAACAACCCACAGACTCTGGACACTGGTCACTGGCAGACCAATAATGTCACACATTATGAGATATAAAGAAAAATATCTGAACTATTAAAACACATGATATGTTATCGAACTTGACTCGAAGGTGTTCTCATCTCACAGCTCAGTGTCTCTAAATGATTAATTAAGTGTGAGCTCAGAGGGGTACTATAGTTACTCCAAATTTGAGTCTCATTAAAGGTGCACTATGTAGGCTAGTTTTGGGAGGAGAAAGATCTTTATTGACCGATTTTTGTTTAAACAAACTTAAAAAAGATAAATAAAATAAATCAAAACTGACCTTAAAGGACAACACTCATACTGTTTTACTTTGTTTCTGTGTGGCGGACCCTGCCACCTTTCTAGCTTCAAACAGTGTTCTTGGACCTTATTTACCACTGAGAACAGCTTGTTTGTTAGTTATGGGAAAAATTTATGTTTCTGAGGTAGCATTATTACCCCTTTAATACTGTAAATTCTTGAATTAAAAAAAAACAAAATGCATGGAGTGCTGCTTGGGTTAGGCATTCAAGTAGAAAACATGCCAACACGTTTCAGCCTAGAAGGCATGGCCTGTTTTTATAAGACTAGTCATGTACTAATAAAGGCTTTTTAAATCATTATCCTCTTGAGTCCCACAGATCTTCTCTCATAAGTTATACTGTAAATTCTTAGTTTTAATTTCCTAGTGCCCCTTTAACCATGATTTGGAACTGAGTTGACTGCATCAAATATCCTTCCAGTGTTACCTTACTGGTCATTAAATGTGATTAAAGAACATTTTATGTCTGCATAATACAAATAGCCAGGCCACAAAACAGCCTACTTATGGGATAATTAGTTGCGTGACCTAGATACTTATCATGACTCACCTCTTGGCTGATGGACAGCTTCTTTAAAAAACAGTATTGAAAAAAGAATAAAAACTCCCTCAGCTCTTTGTCACCCATAAAAAGATGATAGTACTTTTTTTTTAAGAAAATACAGTAGATTTCTGAAAGTAGTCATCTTTACGGCTTAGAAGGCTACATTTGCTTGCCTGCTTGCTCAGGACCTAACATGAAAAGGTTGTTGTATAATCACTTCAGTTGCCGGATTTGTCGTCACTGAATTGTTTCAACGATTGGGCTTGTTGGGGAAACTTCCTGGCACACAGAGAGGGGGGAAATCCTGCAACTTCATTGTTGCCCGACGGCAATGAGACAAGTATTGGGTGTGAGGAGAGCATTAATAAAGTTTGTGTGCTATGTTAAAGAGGTGATAATACAGGTCAATCAGGTGGTTCTTCTTCCTTGACATGAATCTGGCAGACACTTTTCTTGTAACAGGGTGTGTCAGTCAACATGTTTACTTGCACAGATGAGTGGGGCATATTGAATGACTTGGTTTATAGATTTACAGTGAACACCATGACATCCACCCTATTAGCTGCTAAAAATGGCCCTAACAAAGACCGAGAAGTTAATTATGAGTGACAAGCACTGAAGCTAAGGAGAGCTTTGATCAGGAGATGAGCTCCCGCATACCTGAATGTGGTTGGACTACATTCTGTCAACAGGTGGATAAAAAGGGAACGAGGATGTGTTTTTGATTTACTGTAAATGACTGGAATGAAAGACAAAACAACAGCAACAACAACAGCCACAGGAATGTAGCTGTTCTTCTTTCTGGTGCTTGATGGGAAAAGAGTCGCAGAGCATGACCTCACTCTGACGTTCCCTCCCGAGCCAATAGGAGGCTCTCACAGTCTCTCACAGACAAATCTGCACCGGGTAGTCTAACACCTAATTCCATTTTTGTCTTTACCAGCACAGAAGACACTTTCTTCGGTAGCTAAATTTAAAATGACAATCCTTGGATCCTCCAAATGAAGCAGGTTTAACTACATATTTTAATTGGCACGGCTGTCAGTGAGCTCAAGACACTGAGAGGAAGCCACATCCTCCACTGAACCTGACTGATTTCTCTGATGACCAGCCGTCTGTAAGTATATCCAGATTCTTCTCTTTATTTCTTTACAGCTGAAGCATTACTCAGTCCTGCTGTTTTAAAGTCATTCGATTCACTCTGTGTCCATGCAGATATATATCGTGTTTTGCTATCATCGGTAGGGTTTTAGAATTAAAGAAACTGGTCAAAACAAAAATGAAGACCTTTCAGAGGTTCAATAGATTCTTGATGAGTAGCCTATCCTTGCTGGATGTGTCTCTTTGTTGCCATTGGAGAATTTCTATGTGTTTGATAACCTAGGAGGATATTTTAAGGAGCTGGACTGAAGTATTTAAGTAGTTTACTAGGTCATTGTGAGCTTGTTCAGACACGGACAGATGTGGGTCTGAGAAGTTAAAAGCCACATTAAGTAGAATTACTCATGTGGGGTATGGATGGTTTCAGTCATTACAGGCCACTAAAGTAATTCGAATAATGTGTATGTGTGTGTATGTTGAGACCAGTTATCATCAGGCACTCTTTTGCTTTGGTTTGACTCCTATACTTTTTGTTGTTTAAAATTCTGTCTGACCTCTAAATGTAAACTAGTGGACGTGCGGCGCCACCTGTTGGACTTCAGACTGCACGACAGAAGGTTTTTAGGACAGGTGATCATTTCAGTATACCCATTCGTGTAATGTCTTGCAGTCCCTCAGTTCTAGGACAAGGAAATTTAAAGAAATACATAACATGTTAATGTAGACATGTTTCACCATGATGGATCATTTGGAGGAGAGAGGTATTTGGCCAGACTGTAGGAGACGAGGGGGCACGCTGTGAAAAGAAATATCCAAACTTCAATGAAATGGACCTACTGGATTTTTTTGTAACACTGTAGCGTGAATAGGCTGTTTGTATCAAAAATGGAGGCACAGATAGACAGTATGCAACAATTTGCATGACTGAAATGGAAATATGATTGTCTACCTATGAGATAAAATAACATTTTATCTTCAGGCAGAGAGTCAAGAGGAAAGATGAGTGACTCTAGGAAACGAACCCTGGAAGAAGGGAAAGTTGCATCAGAGAAGAGGAAAGGTAAATAAAAATAAAATGAATAAAAAGGTGATAGAGACTTTACTTGGGGTAAAGATTATTGTATTAAAAGTAAAAGAAGATGGACGATGTATGTGTCCATACAATTAATTTGCTGACAACAGCAGTAGCTCATCAGTAATTCCATATTATTCACATAATGTTCTTAATTATCTGTAATATTGATCATCATGGTCACCTGTTCCTCTGTATTTTATTCTCTTAACACATTCTTATCATATTGTAACATCTATAAATGAATGAAGATGGTTGAATGACCCTGTGTGTTTCTTTCTTTGAAGTGACTCAGCCACAGAGACTTCATTATGGTCTTTATAATCAAGGAAACACCTGTTACCTCAACAGTGTCCTGCAGGTTCTCTTTATGACCACAGATTTCCACGACAGGTTTGAAACAGCTGCTTTTATCTGTAGCAAAGAAGCAAGACATATGACAAGTTTTAACAGAGAGCATTTTGTAGACTGATACGTCTGCTTCCTCGTTTGAGGTCACAGGCTTCTCTGGTTCTCTAACATTAGAAAACAGATACATGCTGGAAGTGTCCCAAGCTTGTAATCCAGTAAACTACCCTCTTCCTAAAGGTTGGATCCAAAATCAAAGTTCACAGACAAGGAGCTGAGGAAATTATTTGAAAAACTGAAAGAAACAACATGTGGAGCAGAAAACATCACAAAGGCTTTTGAGATTCAAAATGGTAAGTTGTTCAGTAATCAATAGGACAGCAGCTGTATGTTGTGGTGGATTGAGTACACTGGATTACATCTCGTGAATCATTCTGCAGTTAATCAACAAGGTGATGCTGCTGAAACCCTGCAGTTTATCTTACAGAAGGTCAGCACACGGGCCTCTGAGGTGAGCACTCAGTGAAGAAAAAGTGTAAGTTGCAGTTCAATAAATGTGAATCTTGCAATGTAACTGATATATCTCTCTCAAGGTTTTCCAAGGAGAGCTGACATACTCAACAAAGTGCTCTAAAGGCCACATCATCAATGATGAGACAAATGCTTTCTGGACTCTTCAAATGCCACTGAAAGATACCCAAGATTCAACCTTCAGTGTGGTGAGCAGATAGTTCTGAGTCGAGAGGTCTGGAAGGAGGAAAAATACATAAATAAATGAATCTTTGCATTGTTTTTGTTGATGCATCAACAGCCAAGAGACACTCAGAAGCAAGAGAAGGAAATAAGTATTGTCAGGGAATGCAAAAATACCTCTTAAAAGTATCGCCATGACCCCTGATCGTAGCCTCGTGCTATTGAGAACCGGTCAACAGTCTCAAAATGTTGCTTCCAGAATGTAAGGCTGTTTACACAGACAATGAATGGGAAAGGGGCTACTATAGCAACATTAGCTTCACCTGTAACCAACTGCTTGTGACATCATAACAACATATAAATACCAAACTTTCTGTGTATTTTCAGTGTTTTCAGTGTGTTTTATTTAATGACAACAATTGTGTTTCTACAGGAAAGAGGCCTTAAGAGGATTTTCCAGACAAAAACATTCACTGGAGACAACATGGTGTACTGCAACGACAAGAAATGTAGAGAGAAAAGAGAGGCGACTAGTGTAAGTCTCCAAACATCAACAATGACTTGAACAAAGGAGAGAAATGGACTGATTTCACATCAGCTTTTCTGAAAATACATGTGCATGCATGTAACATTTTTAGATGTCTTTTTTGTGATGAAAAAGCACGAAAATTGTTATGGAGAAAGGAGGTTTCGGTGACGTACATGTATGGCTTAACGATTTGCAAAGGGGACTATGATTGGTGGCACTATTGGGAAACTAAGATTACTGGCAAAATTTTCGGGAAAGTGGCGCTGATTTCACAACATTGCAAGGTCGTTTTGTACTGGATCGCACCACAAATGAATACGTTTAATGTTTTGTTTTTTTCACAACAATATCCTATGTGTTTTTTAGGGATGTGAGATGACAAAGTTCCCTCAGAACCTGATTCTTCTCCTCAAGAGATTTGAAATCGACTACAGCACAATGTCACATTTCACATCAGACTGCTGTGTGGAAGTGCCACGTAAATTGCAGTTGAAGGCAAGGAAAAGTAATTCTTTATACGTAATTTTCATTTGAGTGGCCTTAACTGCTTTTAAAACAGGTAGATAAAAAGGGTAGATAAAATGTTCCTGGCTATGTTCTTATTATAGAACAAGACGTTCAAACTGTATGGGATGGTGGATCACATGGGCAGTATAAGAGGTGGACATTACACAGCCACCGTCCTGTCCAAAGAGGACAACACCTGGTATGAGTTTGATGATGCTCATGTCAGAAAGGTGAGGGCTAGTTTAACTCACCCATCCCTTTGAGAAACGTCACAGAATTGCATTTTTAAATCGATGTTTGTTTAACGTTGCTCTTGTTTTTGCAGGTTAAAGAACAGCCATTTGCACAAACCAGGACTCACAAGTATGTTCCGTTATTTCCCATTCGATCAATTCCAACACGGTTGACAAAACAACCCTACCACAAGGTGTCAGGGCTTTTAATTGCTTCACAAAGTCTTCCACGGACGTGGCTTCTCTGCCAAGTTTAAATGGGATAGTGGAAAAGTCTGGCCATATTCCCCGAATAACACCTCTAAAGTACTTGAGAAGATCATGTGATATGATTGAAAGCTTCAGAACGGCTAAAGTGCTGAGTCGAACCTTACGGTGAGACTCTAATGGCAATGTCTTAGATGTAATTTGTTATCTATCTGGAAATGTTTACTGTTTGTTCTCAACCTTTTGGTGCTCTGTGCAAACAATAACTTCAATATGACTGTTCAACAGTTCCTGCACTGCATATCTGCTCTTGTACAGAGGTAAGATCACAAAATTGCATCGAGCAATCCTCAAAGCATGTAGCATTTACAGATAATTAATCAGTACATAACCTTTTTGTCATTCTACTTGAAGCCTCAGGGAGTCAGAGAGACGAGGGGAGAGAACAACAGGATGAAACTGGTCATCTGGATCAACAGATGGGACACAAAGTGGAACACAAAAGACAAGTCATGGAAAGTGCAGGGGGTAAAGGAAAAAGACAAGCACAATATAGAAAAGAGAGCGACAAAGAGTCACTCAGGCATCACTACAAAGGAGAGGAGGGTCATCCAGAGCATGGAAGGAAAGCACCAAGCTTCACCAGGGACCAGCACAGGGCCCCAGCAGAGGAAGATGTTTTCCCCCTTAAAAAACAAACGACAGCCTACTCCAGTAAACATCACCTGGACAGTAGGACACAGCCAGGTAAGAGGAAACAAATGAGAAAAGAGGAGGAAGGTGAGGTGAAAATGTGTGCAAAATAAATGAATCCCTCTTTATTCAAAGTGTCTGTCTGAGTGGAATTACTTGTGAATGTGTGACTTTCGCACCAGATGTGAATTCTGCGCAACCCCGCACAAGTCGAGCGGACATCCTGAAGAATCCTCTTGTCATCAGCCTCATCGTTGTTGGTGTGGTTGTTCTTGCATTGATTGTGATCCTTCCTATTACACTATCAACTCCAAACCAACCTTGATGGAGAGAGCAGGGAACCCGTGATATCAGCACTGGAGGTCTGTTCCTACCTGTCAGTGAGCAACTTATATCAAGATGACAGCTTTTACTGTTATTAATCCACTGTTATAATTAAAAATTGTATTCCAGTAACCCAACAGAGTCTGTCAGTGCGCAGTATAAAGAAATTTGGAGCATCATCCTGCACATCAACAAACTTGATCTCAGCCTTATGTTGGTCTGATTGTCTCTATGTCTTTATTCATTCAGTTAATTTTATATTTATTTTGTATTTTGTCATGTTTGATCATAATGCTACCTTAGGAACATTGATTGTCATTATGTGTTTAGCAGAACCTTACCCATACCAAAACATGTTTATAACTTTGCTGCATTTGCTGTACAATAAGAACTGAAATAAAAGTGTTAGTTTTGTTTGAAAGAAAAGTATAATTCAGCCCAACATCTTTTTCAACACTGACAGTTTATATTAAAGGGGCACTATGCAGTTATGGAGAAGAAATTCAAACTCAGAATTGTAATATTTACATTATCAATGAGGTAATAATGCAAACTCAGAAATATTTATTTTCCATACTTAATAAAACAATAAAATTAATAAACTCTAATCGAGTATCGAGATTTTAGGGATTCAAGATAGGTGGCGGTGTAGTCATGAGCACACTGTTGGCAATTATATTGTATTATTATATGCATAATAGTCACACAAGATACAAAGTAGAGTGCCAACCTCCAAGTTTCCCAAGTTTCCAGCAGTCTCCTTGAGTTGAACCGCAAGTGGAGCAAAAAGTACAAAATTTGCCTCTGAGATGTGGTGAAGTATAAAGTTGCATAAAATGGAAACTCTCAAGTAAAGTACAAGTACCTTGAAATTGTACTTTAGTAAATACACTTTTCATCACTAATCTCTCTAACAGAAATCTAGTGTTATGATATTAAAAATGTGATAGATACACTTGCCCTAACTCTGACAGAACATCTTTTCTACTCGTGGCCTTACTCTGACCTCTTCTGGCCGGACTGTAAATTGCACACGACAAAAAAGGATTTGCTGGAATACTGAGGTCTGATATTTTATTTGATCATAAATGTCAATCACTACTAAGACTTTAGCCACTTGACAATTATAAACGAAAAAAGTGAAACGTCTTGAAACAAGTACATTTAAATTTCAGTGTCTGTTTAGAAACCCTATTATTACTTAATAACACCACAGCCTTGTATAATTCATTAAGTTCCTTTATTTACGGTTAGTAATAGAATGTTCTAACTATTGTGCTCCATTAAACAATTTTTTTCAATTTTTTTGGCTTCTGTTAGCAACATTACGCTGTTACACTGTAGCTGAAAAAGAAAATGTGAAATGTGAGAAAGAAAGCTTCAATAAAAATTCATGTACCATTGCAGAGAGCTGGATTTTATTTGAAATTCACCCCAACACACATGGTCAATCACATTAATCTGATTTAATAAACGAATAATAAAGAAAGGTAGATATAGTTATGAATAACAATGCGTCAGCTTTTACATCAATTATATAACAAATATATTCTTGATAACTTTTATATCAGGGTGTTAATGAGATGAGTGGTTTTCATTTCTGAACATATATGATACAATACATGCCAAAACAGACCAGACACCTCCTTAAACATCCTTTTAAATTTACTATATATATATATATA
>CAEMYA010000698.1:815698-827294 GCA_903131615.1 Diplodus sargus | reverse complement strand
TCAGGGTGGCCGGTTTGGGGCGAAAGGGGTTAGAACCCGCGGATTGCCGCTTGCGGCTATATTTTATATTGTATTTTTTATCACTTGTTTCTTTCTTCACTTTTCATTTTTGTGAGACATTTTTGAATTAAAAGAAATAAAATCTTGAATACATACATGAAGTTTTTGTGTGAGTGTATGAAAATTGATTGTGAAATTGACTGCGATGCAAGGGGGCGCCGGCTAAAATCTTGCCTAGGGAACCAAATAACTCAGGTCCGGCACTGCTTGCAGAGTTTTAGATCTGATCTACATTGAAGTTTCTAGCCATCAGAACAAGAGTAATAATAACCAAGCAGTTTACTGATCTTTTCTTGATTTCTTAATTAAACTTTTTCATTCTAACTGTGATATTAAACAGGGCATTTGCATTAACATTGTATTTTATCTTTGAGAAAATAAAATCACCAAAAACTGTATTACACAGTTACCTTCAAATGTTTTATGAGGGTGAAAGCGTTTTTTATCCTAACATACTGATAATTATGAAAGCGGCTATTAGCTTATTATAGAAATATCTACATTATTATCCCATTGAACCTTGATTGTCAGCCAATACATGAAACAAATGGTTTTTAAAATGTCCTGTATAATTGTTACAAGAAAAAGCCATAAGGGAACCTTATCTTAACTTTAGCAAAATGTTTTATTTTTGTTACAGATTGTGTTAAACAAAAAACCCCTAACTTTTAAGATTCAGCCGAAAAGGAATCCAATTTTTGGAGCAACATGTCAGACAGCACTCTCAGTCTCAAGATACCAGTGTCTTTTGGAATAATGCTGTATTGTACCTCCAGTAAAGTGCCACAAACGTGTATGACACAGAGCATTGAAGCTGAAGCTGAACAACTTTGTTAGTGTTAAATATGAAATTAAACAAATTGTCCAAAAGTCCAATAGAATATTGAATTTTACATGTTGGATGCAGTCCAGGAAAAATGTGGTTATGAAGTGATCTGTCACTATTCTGCATATTCTGCATTCTTGTGCTGTATCTCCTCACTCCTCCTCGCCTACCTGTGGCTGTCTCTGTCTCAAACATATTGGAGCATTAACAGCGCAAATCCAGAACGTTGTGGGGCTGAGACTGAAGAGAGCATTTTTTGTGTTTTAGGGGAAGGACTTGATTTATGTTCGCTGAATAAAGAAAAGTAAAGTTCCCCGAGCTGTCTTTGTCCTGAAGCCTCTGTCTGCATGTTTGTTGTAACATGTGACTTGTGTCTGTGTTCAGTCTGTACACACTGTTCCTCCTGCATGCCTACATACTGCATCTCTGTACTGTCTATACAAAGTGCTTGTACAGCACATGTTTTTTTCTTTGTTTCATCTATCATCTTTCATCTAATCGACATAATGCTCAGTTGCTTGTTCTACATCACAAAAGTTGTGTCTTCATACATATACATACAGATATGACATGGCAGATCTTCCATGAAAAATCATAGTAGTTTTTGAAAACTTTGTAAGCTGAAATGACAGTTGTCTCGTACAGATTTTATCAGCCACAGCTAGCCATCTTATGCAGCTGATCATTAGCTCCTTCAGTTAGTTGAAAACACATTAAACTAAATGGGCTAAATGTAAGAATTTTATTTGAAAACATTCTAAAATTAATCAAAACTATCAACTGAATGTGACTAAATAGCAGTTTTGACCTGATATCTATGTATTGTGTTGCAGTGATGGTCTCTACTGTAGTTATCATGCTAACCAGCTAGCCCTGGCCCAGCCAATTCCTGGCAAAGCATGTGTGTCTCCAAGCTCCCAACCGCTAGCTGCACAACTAACTGAGCTAACTAGCTGAGGGCAGCTACAGCTAGCAGCAGTTACTCTGGTGATATGCTGCTTCCTTTTTGTTTTGAGTATATTCACTTGACAGTTGGCCAGTTCTTACATATTGCACCTTTTAATTTGATCCATTGAAGTAGGTTAATGTATTCACACTGACTAAACATGCTAGGAAAACTGAACGTGTAACTTTACATTGAATATCTGAAATAAAATTAGTAAAACAATTTACATGTAATTAAGATACATTAAGCTGCTGTTTTAGGCAAATTATCTTATTGAGTTTTTGAGCTATAAATCAGTGATAAGAAGCTAAAGGTGCAATATGTAACACATTTGTTTGGAAACATTTAAAACTGAACTAAAATGATCAACAGAATGTAAATTAATGAAAGTTTTGGTGCTATGACATATATGTATTGTGTTGCAAAGCAAGTTAGGCATGCTAACCAGCTAGCCCAGTCCCAGTTTAAACTCTTGGACTAGCCCATTGATTCTCAAACTGTGGGGTGAGGTGTCGGGTGTGCATGAGAGGCAGGGCGGGACACAAAGGTCTATTTCTACTGGATACGTGTCCGCTGCGTTACGTCCGCCACGCCAGCGGAGCTAATAGGTTTCACTTTCAGTTTAAAAGTCTGTGTTAACTTCCAGCAAGTCCGCTGTGCTGCGTATCTGCTCTGTCCCAGCTTCGGCACTCCAAAGCCCTCCGGAACATATCTGGCGGAAAATTAAAACATTCTGTGTTGACACCAGCACACAAATCTCAAAAAAGAGACAAATACAAGCTCTTCTGCTAATCCTTCGGTCGGGAACTATGGAGCAGGAAATATAACGATGCCTACATAGCCCTTGGGAACGCAGTCGAAAATGAGGAAAGACCTGTTTGTGTTTTATGCCTAAAAAGTCTGTCAGGACAGCATGAAACCATTTTGATAATCAGGTGATTGTATGCAAAATGCTGCAATTCATACAGTGGTTTATACAGATAAATAAATAAATATCAGATTCTCAATAGTATTTCAATTCAGCTGGGTGTGAAAACATTTCTGTCCTCTAGGGGGGGCATGACAAAAAATAAATGAGAACCACTGTACTCGCCTGATGCTCTGAGCTCCCAGTCCAGATTGCTAGCTGCATGGCTAACTAGCTAAAGGCAGCAACAGTTGGCAGCAGTCAGCTGTTACTCTGGTGGTATGTTGCCTCATCTTTGTTTTGAGTATAAATCCAACAAATGGCCAAATATTACATATTGCACCTTTAACTCGGAATACATTTTTTTATGTATATGGCTGCATACGTCATACTGTGCTAAAGTGAGACTAAAGCTGCATTTTCAGGCAAAAAGCCAACATCGTCACCAGCTGTAGAAGAGGAATAAACTCAACTCAACTCAACTTTATAGAGTACTTTAAGCAGCCATAGCTGTGACAAAGTGCTGTACATGAACAGAAATAGAATGTATATATATATATGTATATATGTATATGTATATATGTATATGTATATGTATATGTATGTATGTATATGTATGTATGTGTATATATATGTATATATATGTATGTATGTATATGTATTAAAGAAAAACAGCGCTGTGTAACTGTACTTCTTGATAGCTGAAGAGCGTTGATTGATGATAATAGTTGTAGTTTGTTTTTAAAATCCTGAAACAAGGAGTCAGCTGCCTCAACGAAGGCCTCTTTTATCATCTTAGCACTTAACAAAGTGGAACAAACAAAACAAAGAATAAATGGAGCGCCTGTCAGTCCGCACGGAGGGAATAGCAACAGCAGTATCAACAGACTTGCGTCTGGAGGACCATCCAACAGAGAGACCACAGCAGCAGAGGAGAGCGACAAAGGAGCCAGGCGGTGAATAACCCTGAGGATGTGGTGGAGGGAGGACCAGCGGAGCAGTGATAGACAGCCCACATAGTATTGAGTACATTACGTCAGTTTGAACGAGGCTTCAGCGGAGAAAGGTGAGTCCACGGAGCCAGTTGTTCAGGTGTGCAGCCTTTAGTTTAAGTTAGTAGCACAGCCCCAGAGCTTGTAGGGACAACTTGGCTTTCGTTTTCCAACAGAAAAAAACAGTTTTGCTACGGATTGAGAAGTGGCAACAATCACGCCAGCGTCCTCTCGCGTGATAGAGTGACTCACCCATAACGATGCTTTGGTGTTGGCCTCAGCTTGCTTTTTGGAGGGAAGTCGTACTTTTTATGAACAGCTTGAAAGTGCCTCTCAACATTCCCCTTCTTAGGAATAGTGATGGTAGTTTGACAGATCAGAGTGTGCACATTTTTTGGTTTCCCTTTTGTTGATATCAATTGAAGCCGCTAACCAGGTCACTTAGCTCGCTTGTGTTTTGCAGTAGCTAGCGCGTCTCTGCATGCATAGTGACCCGTGACCCGACATAAAGATCTCGGACTGGCCGTCCTGTACGTCAATCAGATGGCATAGACTCTGCCTGTTGTAGAGTGCCCTCTGGTGGACACCAACACTCATAACATGGTTGAAGGGTGTTTCATCCGTTTTTATTTAAAGGCGCTATACGTAAGAATGTGGCCAAAAACGGTTACTACACTCAAATTCAAAATACTGCGGCAAGTCGTATCCGCCTCCCCCTCCACCCCCTCCCCTCCAGACTTAAGACTCCAAGCTTAACTTGCATGTCCAGGAGAAGAGTAGCCAATTCTGCATCCGTTTTCAAATTCCTCTCAGCTTTCCACCATTCAAATGCATCTCCTATATAGACCCTCGCTTTGCCTCAAATTTTATCTTGGCGTTTTTGGAATTCATAACGAGGTCTTTTAGATTTCGTTGCCTCCACCATTGTTGCTCAGTCGTACCTGGTAACCTGTGGTAGCTCAGCAGCTTAGACTCTACTGACTGCAATGATTTGTAGACGGCGTTGGGTGGCGCCACATGCTAAAACATGATTTCAAAACATCAACATGATTTGCGGTCTGCAAAATATTTTTTTTGATGCAAATATTTTGGCTGTACTATTGTTGTTGGTGAGTTCAGTATGTTATATGAACATTATTCCTGAGTCTCTGTGACACATTAGGATGATTTTACGGCCAGCTGCTTTAGATTTCTTACATATTGTACCTTTAATTTTTCAAATATTCATTTATCGGCCATTATAAATGCTGATATCGATAGTTTGGAAAATGCCTAATAATATCGACCAATATACTGTAGCATCCTGGATCAGCTTCCACACAGTAGGCAAATGGATGTGCTAATTAGTGTGAATGCTGAAGGCAACACTATTGTTCTTCTGGAATTTCTTTTTATTATTCCTGCTTCCGTACGTTTTTCGGCACGCTTCTTCTCCTTCAAATCTTGAGCTATTGAAACCATTCAAATATCAAAATGTGCAGCTTTTCTAAGGACATTACTGCTTGTATTTTTCTCATTTCTAACTATTATACTTTTCGAAATATTAAGCTTTTTCCGCAAAATTTTTCCCATTCATCCTTATGAGTATTTTTTCAAATTTCATTCTGCTATAACTTCAGCATACCTTCAGCTATTCAAACCATTCAAATATTAAAATGTTCAGCTTGTTCAGCTCTTTCAGCCTTGAGCTTTTCAGCTTTCCAGCTTTCCAGCTTTTTCCAAAAAACATTTAACATTGGGAAAATGTGGGAAAAGATGGGAAAAGCTTCAAATCCTCTTCAAAACTCATCGCCTTTCAACCTCTTTTTGCTCCTCATACATTGAGAGATGATCTCAATGTATGCATCCAGATGCAGACTTTCTGAGTGAGCACGCCGAATCTGCTTATTTCTCTGTCATTTTCACTATAGGCTTACAGATAAAAACAGCTGCATACTCAACATGCAGCGAGGCATTACCAAATGAACACAGATTAATTCGTCCTGAACGGACATAATAACAGCCAGTCTCGTGCCAGAACTGCCTGCAAAACATGAAAACGGGGAATGGCGGAGCGGAGTGCATAGAAAAACAAAGCGCACACAGTATTCCGCCCTCCCACACACCGTACTGATTCGCTAGCACACCGCCAATCAAAACGGCCATTCAGCTGGCACACAACCAATCAGAGAATCCAAACGCTTCAGACGTCCATCGGTTGGGCTGGTATGTTCCCGCCTTTAAGCTCTTTCTGCCTTTAACTTTTCACCTTTCAACCTTTTTCCACCTCTTCAAGCTCTTTCATCCCTCTTTCTCGACAACCTTTTGGCCTTTTCAGACTTTTTTCACCTTTTAAAGCTCTTTCTGCCCTCTTACTCGAGAAACTTTTCGGTCTTTTAATTCTTTTTTCACCTTTTTTTTTCACCTTTTTAAGCTCTTTTTGCCTTTCCCTTTCCACCTTTCCAGCCTTTTTCACCTTTTTAAGCTCTTTCCGACTTTCCCTTTCCACCTTTCCAGTCTTTTTTCACCTTTTTAAGCTCTTTCTGCCTTTAACTTTCCACCTTTTCAGTCTTTTTTCCCCTTTTTAATCTCTTTCTGCCCCCTTACTCTGCAACTTTTCAGCCTTTTCAGTCGTTTTTCACCTTTTTAAGCTCTATCAGACCTCTTAGCCTTTTCAGATATTCATCTTTCTGCCTTTTCAACGTCTCTTCATCTTTTTAAAATGTTCATCTTTCTGCCTTTTCAGCTTCTTTATACATTCAGCTTCATGTTCAGCTACAGAAACTGTTCAGCTATCAACATGTTCAACTTTTCAAGCTCTTTCGGCCTCGACCTTTTCAGCTTTTCGACTTTTTCAGCTTTTCGGAAGTACGTTCAGCAGATTTCGCTTCAGACTTCAGCATTCACACTGTATTTTCGTAGGAAATGCACATTTTTCTAGTTAACATAGCTTTTTGTTAATGCAACATTGCTTTACACTGAAACAATGCAACATTAAGCTAGTAAGCCTTTCACTTATAGCAGATAAACACAGTTTGGGGAGAGCTTGATATTGTTTGTTATTGTTCAATTTAACTTTATTGAAAAATAATGAACAAATCAGTCAGCAATTAAAGCTAGGGTCTGTAATGTTGTTCAGAAACACATTTTGTTATACTGGGTGAAATGATCCTGCTATCCTGAGAGTAGTCAATACATTATGTATTCAGAAAAAGGAACAAAAATAATTGGACCTCTGTAGCAGCTGCAGGACTGAGAAAAAGCTGACCAATCCATGCTATCCGGGCCAGATAGCACGGATTGGTCAGATGCCTACATGTCTCGTTCTGCCCCTCCTTCCTCTGCGCGTGCACATGTTAAGTTTCACTGATGCCGGAAATATTCAGCACACTCCTCTGCAGAAATACGGAGTTGCAGGAGAAGACGTAAAGAAAGTAGGAAAAGAAAGCCTGAGGCTGAAAAGACTGCAACAAAAAAGGCTCTGGATAAAGAAAGAAGTCGGACCGAGTCGCGTTTGAGCGGTGTAGACAACTTGGGCATGTGAAGGGCTTGAAAAGTGATGCAGAGGTTGCACTCTTTCTGCTAAACAGGTTATTATTTGTTTTGTTTCAGGGGGATTTGTTATTTTCTTGAAATATGTGAAGTTTGCCAACGTGGCTACGTTTGTAGCTCGTATTAGCCCAATGCTAACGTTAGCTTCTCTGTGTGTTGTTTTTAGCCATGAGAATGGCTAATGAGTCGGCCCAATTTCCACTGGATAGGGGTCCGCTGCATTGCGGCTCCGATCCGCCTTCTGGCAATCCCCACCGGTTGTGGTTTGAGTCCGCAACGGCGCAGTACGGTAAACAGCTGGCCTCACGATGTGTGCTGGTGTCAGCACGGAGTGTTTTATTTTGAAAAGTAACCGGATGCAGTTTTTTATTTCGGCGCTTGACTTCCTGTCTGCTCCGTGCTAAATTCAGCTGAATTGCTTCGTCGTGCTTCGGCATCTCCTCCCTGCTGAGTCCCACTGCCAGATGTGCGTTCAAGTTTGTGGGGGAGTGGCTTTGGACGGAGCCCTGACGGGATGGGGAGGCGGGGGTGGAACTTAGAGGAGGTGCCACTTTCAAATATTGCTAGCTCTCTTGCTTGCTCTCCAGGATTGTAGACCCTAGCTTTAAATGAAACATTAGTTACAGCCCCAGATTTGTTTTATCTTTTCTGTATGTTGGACTTTGATAGAGGTTCTATCAAATGACATGGCTTCAGGAGGCCTATACTGCAGATAGGGACATAACAGTAATGAGAGTCAAGCTCATTATCAAAGCGGTCATTCATTAATATTTTGTCTGGGGATTAAAGATGCTGAAAATTAAATGATTTCATTTTTTTAAACCATTTAAATCCCTCTGATGGTCCCTTGACTCCACTTTGGGATCCACAGTAGTTCCAAACATTGGCACAGTACCTGCAGGCAGCGGTTCAACAGGGACTTACTCTTGTCTATAGGGCCTCTGCTGTTCCTCCCTGTCTGCCCCTGATCACTTCCATATGGGCTGGAATGAGAGAGAGAGAAAGGGAATGAGAGGCAGAGAGGAGGCAGAAAGAAGGGTTTCTGTCAGGTCTTAAGTCTTAAAAAGTCTAAAATTTGACAATCTCAATTTTAGACCTTAAAAAGTCTTAAATACGTCCATATTTTGCATACAGGTCTTAAATTACATTTAGTTAGGTCTTAAATATGTCTATTCATTTACCGCTTCCGTTGTCCCCTTTTTTTTGTTTTTTTTTGTTTTGGGGAAATGTGTTGGTGAGATTCACAGTTAGTTCCATGTGTTGTACTTCTTCCTGAAGTAACCAGCACACCAACCGCCAGTTCCAGAAAGACAGAGGAATCTGCTACAACTATGGGAAAGTGTAAATTTAACAATTTTTCTCAACAATTGGTTAAAAGCCGTACCTAATAATGAATTTGAAGCAGTGTAGGCTCTTGCAAGAGGACCCTCAACTTGGGCACAGCGAAGTCTCCAGCGAAGGCACACTTATCACCAGTTCCCAGTCCAAGTTCATCCAGTTCTGCTCGAACCGAACTCTGCGTTGCCTCTGCTGTCCCGCATTCAAGTGACATTCTGACCATCTTCAGCTCAACTCCGACATTGAAAGCGGAGGTACTTTGGATTTTGAACACCGTTGCTAAACATTTTGGCAACAGATTTGGATATAAAAAGATGGTTATTTTTTAAAGTAACTACTTTTTGTACTAGGATACTTCGACATGTCGAAGTATCCTAGTTGCGGGGGCCTAGTATCCTAAGCCCCGCAACCCCTCAGGGGGGATAAAAGCGGCAACATCCCGAGACCCTCACGGAAAAGCGGAAAAGAAAACGAAACAAAACTTTTTGTACTTCGTGTAGGTCTTAAATTTAGTTCAAAATGGTCTTAAAAAGATCTTTTAAAAAGTCTTAAATTTGACTTGTTCAAGCCTGCAGAAACCCTGAGAAAGAGACAGATGAGAGAATGAAATGGTTTGAGGCTGGTGGTGGGAGGGCGAGTCAGTGGTCAGTTGGAGCCATTTATAAATTGAGTTAAAAAAAAAAAGAAGGTGTGAGCTGAAAATTGAAGACATGGTTGCAGGTCGAGGAAAAGAAAGGATGCAGATGTGCCCAGCATGTTCTCCAGAGCTCCTCCATCCTGACGATGCTTCCTTTCGTCCAAAGCCAGCTGCACTCCTCCCTGAACAAACCCTCAAGTCACCCCTCAGTCCCAGTGCACCTCTTGGTTTTCTCCTCTCGTTCCTTTTCATAGTGGGGACTCCCCTCTGGATTCCACACCCGAACTTGGAAACGCCTTCTTTAACATTTATGTTTTTATTATTCTGCTTGCATGTTTGCTTTCAGGGGGCTTCATAGGATTTATCATCCTCCCCCAGCCTGGAAATAGGCTGACTCTGGCCTTTCAGAGCAGAGCGTCAGTTTGCTGTCGGGTGGTTTTAAGCCAGACTGCAGAGAGCAAGTCAATTGAGGGAAAGAGATGGAGACAGAGAAGTAGGCAGAGAAAAGAAATACCACTGCAGTGAGTCAGTTACCAATGAATCTATTCTAATCACAGGCCTAAAACTTTGTGCACCAGGGACGTTGACCTTGTTGTCATTTTCTGTGTCTAAAGAGAAGCAGAGGAAATGGAAGAAGTGTAGAGAGCGTGGTACCATAATAGGAAACATCTGTTTGTGCCGCTGAAATGTTTACAGTGTCAGTGGTTTCATCTGGAACTATGAGAGGGAAAAGTACACCTGTTACAGAAATATCCCCTCAAAATACGTATATACTGTTTATAAATGTAGATTCTGGTATGAGCCAGTGTACAGTATTTGGCCACCTGGGAATGAGACTCAGCAATCAACCAGTACCCTGAAGTAGGAGAGATCCCATCACAACATCACATGACATTAAACACACATGAGATAGGTGGCATTTCTGTGACCTCTGAATCCCAAAAGGGATTCAGTATTTAATGAAAAGCGTTCCCTCCTTGTTAAACACATTTTTGACGTAGCTTGGTGTAACCACTGTGGTGTGTGGTCTGTACTGTGACAAGACTGAACACTCTGATAGCACAGTCACACTGCTCCTCCAACAGCAGCGCTGACGTGATAAAAATGAAAACATCCTTAATTGCCAGGATTTGTCAGAGTGTTTTTGGCTAACACTATGAATGAAATTGCAGTTGCCCCTTTTTGGTTTGTTTCTATTTTTAGACAAGTTGGATGTCTGGTTATGTAATGTTGGCCTATCAGCAGTGAAGTTAGTCACAATTTCCAACCCTAGTAGTGTGGATGTGTGGTGAGACATTACCATCAAAATTCTTTATAAAAATAATAGTAGCACTTGAGGACAGAGCTGAACGATTCATCTTATTAATAAATTCAACAACTCAACTGAGGTCCTCCTCTAAATCTGCTGCGTTGGCCTCTGCAGGACTGTCTGAGATCCAGTGTGAGCATCGTTCAGCCTCAAGCCTCCTGCTTCTTGTATATCAATTTCAATTCAATTCAATTCAATTCAATAGGCTTTATTGGCATGACATTTTACATGTGTTGCCAAAGCAAAATCACAACAATAATAACAATAGTACTATTCAACAGAACAAAGTCAATAACTAAACAGACAAAAGAGATAAAACAGTATATGTACGTGTGTGTGTGTGTATATGTGTATATATCTATATTAGGGCTGTCAAAGTTAACGCGTTAATATCGCGTGGACTGGACTGGTGGACTGAAAAGCGAAAGCGAAAGGAAATGGAGAAATTCACTTTCAAAACACTGCCAGATGGTTCGGTTGATAGGACAAAAGTTATCTGCATGTACTGTCGACATGAAATGAGTTACCATTGAAGTATGTCGAGTCTCAAATATCAAAGATAATACCAAAGTCACCATGCCAACAACAGATAAGCTGAAGAGGTTGGCAACAGTCCTTGAGAGAGAGAGAGGGTAATTGTGTGTGTGTGTGTGTGTGTGTGTGTGTGTGTGAGTGTGAGTGTGAGAGTGAGAGAGAGAGACAGACAGACAGAATCAGGTTGCTAACTGAAGTAATTTTTCACTTGTATTGCAGGTACATAAGTGAACTCCTGGGAGAAGAGAAGTTTCTTAAAAGTATTAAGAACATGAAAAAAAGATTCATGATTTGAAGTTTTGAATAAACATTTTCATGTAGCAAGCATATTTGCCCTTTCTTTTGTATTTAAAAGTATTAAGAACATGAAAAAATACATTAAGGTACATTTAGAACAGAAAAAAATGTGCCAAAAACATGCGATTAATCGCGAGTTAACTATGGACAAAATGCGATTAATCGCGATTAAAAAAATGAATCGTTTGACAGCGCTAATATATATATATATATATATAT
>CAEMYA010000698.1:796445-812824 GCA_903131615.1 Diplodus sargus | reverse complement strand
ATATAACTTTTTTCAATACAAATGTTTCAATGCCAATGTTTTCTATTTCAGTACTGGTTTTGTTTTCAAAGCCAATTTTTTTTTTGAATGCCAAATTTTAATGTCACTGTTCTGGCCCCATACATCCCTACCTAATAATAGCACTTCCAGGCTACATACACTAGTATTTAGTAATGCAAAATTGGTAACTTAATAGACAGCTTGCTATATTAGCTACCTACCTCACACAGCAGTAGGATGCCGGGTTGCACCTCAGTCAGTATTAAGTCCCCACTGACATGTGAGCATTTGAGAGAGAGTGTGTCTAAAACTGAATACTTAAATGGATGGAATGGACTTATTTTAACAACGGGAATGTGTTCTTAAAACTTAAGTTACCATCTATCTAGCTGCTATGAATTTATTCCATCATTTACTAAATTCAATGAATCTAAATGACCTAGCCTAAATTGTAAATTGAAAATAAAATCTAGAAAGTTTTTTTAGCCCATCGGCCGTTTGCAAAAAAAGAAATAAATAAATACATTTAAAAAAAAACAGAAAATATGGGCTAATGGCCATACAAAGTGTATTGAACATAAACAGGATTTAACTTGTTGAGACCATAAAATGACTCTGGGAAGGCTTGCATGCCTTAATTGGAATCAATATTCTCCATCCAATGGCAGCGCAATGGCAGCGCAATGGCAGAGAGCACTTGTGTTTTACCAACCACAAGGGCACTTAAGCACGCGTTCATACCACCCAAGACTAGAGGGCAGGTTATCACGTTTTGCCAACCGGGAGTGCGCTTAAACTTGTTTAAACCACCCAAGAGAGCAATTAAGTGTTTTATTTTCACCGAAGAGGACAGTTTAGTGTGCTAATGAGGAGGGTACTTAAAGACGCCCTTTTGCCACCCACATAGATAGATTATCATGTTTTAACCAGCCAAGAGGGCAGTTTAGTGTGTTTTGCCAACCAGGAAGGCACTTTAGCACGCATTTTTGCCTCCCAAGAGGGCACTTTAGCACACGTTTTTTGCCTCCCAAGAGGGCACTTTAGCATGTGTTTTTGCCTCCCAAGTAGGCACTTTAGCACACGTTTTTGCCTCCCAAGAGGGCACTTTAGCAGAAATTTTTGCCTCCCAAGAGGGCACATTAGCACGCGTTTTTGAGAAGGCAGTTGTATTTTGCCAACCAGGTGAGACCTGTAGCACGCGTTTTTGCCTCCCAAGAGGGCACATTAGCACGCGTTTTTGCCTCCCAAGAGGGCACATTAGCACGCGTTTTTGCCACCCAAGAGGGCAGTTGTATTTTGCCAACCAGGTGGGACCTTTAGCACGCGTTTTTGCCTCCCAAGAGGGCACTTTAGCGCACGTTTTTGCCTCCCAAGAGGGCACATTAGCACGCGTTTTTGCCACCGAAGAGGGCAGTTTATCATGTTTTAACCAGCCAAGGGGGCAGTTTAGTGTGTTTTTTCCACCCAAGAGGGCAGTTTAGCACGCGTTTTGGCTACCAAGAGGGCACTTTAGCGCGCGTTTTTCAACAACTGGGCCACAAAGGGGGGCGAACGCCCCCCGTGCCCCCCCCTGTGCACATCACTGTCCCTGTGTCCTTCTTGATGTTTGGTAGGTAGTTTATGTGGATGATGTCACTCATGCTGTGCTCTGGACAGTGAGGGAGGGTTGACTGCTGTTTAGGATGGCTCATTGGTCAGGTTTCTTTGAATGAATAGTCAGTTTTGAGTTCCAAATGCTATTGTTTGACCACAGCTCCAATGGTTTATCAGGATTATTCTTAGTAATCTCTTTGTAACCCTTAAACAAACAACTATAAATTAAAGTTGTCAACAGTCCAGTTGTGTAGTTTCTTCTGTTAGTTGTATGTAGGCCTACTCACTCCCTTTTGATTATCTGTTGTTTGCTGACTTTGTTGATTGTTCTCCTGTTTCCTGTCTCTTAGCAACAAGCTCCTGCAGACTCCTGTAAAAAATACATGCATATCTAAGAGCTCATGTAGTACATGTCCTCCTGCTTTGGAATCTTCTCTCTCTCTCTTTTACCTCTCTCTGCCTCTGCTCACCTCCATCCCCTCCTGCACTCCATTGCTCTGCTCCTCTCTGCACACCCACCCTATCCTGGCAGGATGTGACATCACGGTGGTGAAGCCCCTGGAGCTGTTCTGTTCCTCTTTGAAGTCAGAACCGTTCTTAACTCGGAGCGTCATTAACATTAATGAAGGAGATGAAAATATTCTCCTCTTATATCCCATTCTCCATTCCTATTCTCGTCAGAGCTGCACATCTGTCCGCTGTGTGTGTGCGCGCGCGCTTGCGTACGTGCGTGTGTGTGTCTTCATTCCATTAAAGACCTTTTAACAAGAAAGTGATGTCAACACATATGTCTAACTGGGCTAGAGGCAGAGAGAGGCTGTTGTGGTGAGTTTTTGAAGCTTAAAGGGTAACTCCAACCAATTTTACAAATTAAAGTATGTGTATAGGTTTTTGGTAAGTCAGTGCCGGGAACAAAAAGGTATTATCTTCGGTTGTGCCGTATTGATCTTGATATTTTGTCTTAAAACTGTCCATGGTGAGTCCAACAGTTTTATCGGAGTGCAATGCTAGACACCTGGATTGCTTAAAATCCTTAAATGTTGCCTTAAAACATCACTTAAACCAATTTTTCGATTATCAAAATAATCTGTTAGATTTAACAGTTGATAACTAATAAATGTTCATCTTTAGGGTTGGAATGATTATTCAAACAGTCTACAGTAATATACAGCTGTGTAATGCTCCATATTTACTCACATGTGTTGAGAGATCTGAGCTGTACATGGCTCTTTTTGGATAAACATAGTATGTATAGTGTAAACCTACAAATGGCACTTTGTGCAGACATGCTGATGGCCAGAAAGTACAGTGGTGTTGGCTCGGTGGAGAGAGGGGGAGGAAGATAGCAGCTGACATGTTCAATGGGAGAGTGAACAAGGAGATGAGGAGGTCAACAGGACTGTATTACACCAGTCAAGTACTTAACAAGCAGAAATGCACATTTCACTGGGATCGCCTCTGTCTAAACAGCTACTTTAGTGATATTAATGTCAAAGGGGCAATGCACCAGCACATAATGTACAACAATCTCAGTGAGGACTGTTAATGTAAATGAAAGATAAATGTACCCTTTTTTTCCCCTGGTAATGTATTCTGTGTCTGGCTGAGAGGAAACAAAGAATAAATGTCAGAATGATTCACCAACAGAAAGCAACTGTGTCATGTCAGCTCCAGTCTGTGCTGCACAGATATGTTGTAAGGGAATTTCTCTTCATGTCTCATGTTGTTTTTTGTTCTTTAAGTCGCCACATTTTCTTCCTCTCCAAACTCTTTTATTGGGATTCCTCTGGCTTTTTACTCTCAGCGCTTCGAAAGCAGCGCAGCACTTGGGCCTTCAGCTGAGTCACGCACACTTCTAATCACACATGCAATCCGCAGTGCATTCACCACACAAAAATGTACAGTCGAGAAATGTGCATGAGTGTATTGCGCATGTATTTCTCAGAGACACAGACGCACTGTGGTGGTTGTGACTAAAGGCAGGAACACACCAGCCCAACCGTTGGACGTCTGAAGCATTTGGGGAGACTCGGACGAGGTCCAAATATGTTTGGTGTGTTCAGCTGCGTCGGAAGCTTTCGGAGCCGCGTGGATGTTGTCTGCTCCGATTCAGCATGCGAAGTCCGAGGAGGTTGGCTGTCGGACGTCTGAGCCATTGGATTCTCTGATTGGTTGTGTGCCAGCTGAATGGCCGTTCTGATTGGCGGTGTGCTAGCGAATCAGCGCGGTGTGTGGGAGGGGCAGAATACTTTGTTTTTCTATGCACTCCGTTCCGTCATTCCCCGTTTTCATTAGTGATGAGAACGGCAGTTTTTTTTACTGTACTGAATCTCTAGAATCTGTTCATTAAAATGATTCGTTGAAAAGATTCGTTCACCGAATCGTTCAGTGCTCTCCAACTCCCTGAACTGATAAACAGCCAAACAATCCGTCATTCAGTTCATGATTCAGCCCTGAGGTTCACGTTCACTTACTGAGGGACGGTGCGTTCATGGACTATAGTACACAATCATTCGCGGGAGACGCAGCGCTGCTTTGAGCGGTATACATGCACTAAAATTATTACACGGTGAAAGTGTCCTCTGTGCACAGTAAAATCACTTAACATGATGCTACACGGATGTTAGCAACACAGCGCTATTTTTAGCAGTACAGTTACTGAACGTGAATCAACTCCTCTGCCCTGAGTGAGTGAGTGAGTGAGTGACACAGCGCCACTTTCAGCACAGTACGTGAACGAGAATCACATCCTCAGCGACGCAAATCACGGGTGGGTGACCGGCGAACGTGATTCATGTCCTCAGCGACAGTTCTCTGTGTGCAGTAAGTTCACGAATCATGAACGAATCACAGCGCGAACGTGAATCACGTCCTCACAGTTCTCTGAGTGAGTCGCGGCAGTTTCACTCCCGGCCGGCATGCTCGCGGCTGAACTCATCTGAACTGAGAAAGGAACGAACCAGTTCATGAAGTGATTCCGTTCAGTTCGTTCACTCAAAAGATTTGTTCGTTCGAACAACACGTTCGCGACCGACACTACGCTGATTTCATGTTTTGCAGTACTGGCACGAGACTAGTTGTTATGTCCGTTCAGGACAAATTAATTTGTGTTCCTTTGGTAATACCTCGCTGCATGTTCAGTTTGCAGCTGTTTTTATCTGAAATAGTTAAGTTTCGTTTTGATCGAAAGTAAAGAGAGTTGCGTGCATAAACCTCTAGTTTACAACTCACAAAACAAGCACCACCCGCTTATTGCATCTTGCGCAAGCGCAGAACGTACACGCTACTGTTGGAGTAGGCAGCACGTCGAAGCGGTGTGTTTCAATGCAACTTTTCTGCCGAACGGGTCAGACAAGAGGCAACGGAGTGGTCGGAGAGTGGTCGGATAAGGCAGTTGGACGTCTGGGCGGTGTGTGGGGGCCTTTAGACCACTGCAGGCAAAGGCTGTGGTCTTTCCTGGACTAGAATTTATTCCATGATATGAGAACATACTGACATCCAATCTGACCAAACCAAGTCACTACAATCTACAAAACATGCAGCAATGCAATCTTTTTCCACTGGGATGTGATTAATTAAAGTGCCCTGTATGATTGGCTACATGCAATCAAGAGAGCCAGAGGGGGGCTCCGGGAGGTAAATTCACACAGATTGAATCCCTTGTCAGGAGAATTTTCTTGTGTTTCCCTTCTGCTTATTGTAGTCTCACACACAGATCATTATCTCTGGTGCCAGTAGGAGTTTTGAAGACTAAATAAGAGGAAAACAGCTACTTTGGCTGTGTCCCAGGGTTACGCGTTGTTTCTGTATAGATAACATAGATAACATACGACTTGAGGGGTTTCTTGGTAGATCCAGGCTCGCCGTTTTCCCCTTTCTCCAGCCCGACGCTAAGCTAAACTAACTAGCTTACATACAGATATTGGAGTTGTATCAATCCTCTGAAATTAACCACCACCAATCTTTCATTACTTTACATGTTCTTTCACTACAGCATTTTTTAATAATTAGATGCTGGGGTTGTTAGTTAAAAAAAATACATCTCCTATTTTTCAGACACTTCTTTAGACACAATAGATGCTTATGGGAAAAAATCTTTGTTGGCCACAGCGCATCACGTGACGACGTAATTACAGTTTGGACACTACAGAAACTACATTCAAAGCCTGGCACTCTTCCTGGGAACTTGGTCTCAGTGTCTCTTTCCGCTCTACACAGAGAGCAACAGTAGCTAACATTTAGTTTACAAATATATAGAGTCCGCTAATGTAAGCTAACAGAAGATCCATGGAACCCATTTAAAAGGAATTAGTTGAAACCCCAGATTATGGACATCTCTACATGCTGGACAATTTCTACCTTACCAGATCTTCATTGGTTGAAAGATTTCCTAGTTTTTGATAGAAGTTTGGTAAATCTGTGACAAAATATATCATCACACACTACAAACCATGACAACCAACAGCATCAATTAATCTCCAGTATGTATGTATTCAGTGTTACGTCTCAGTACGACAGAACAGGTCGACAAAACAGACGCAAGAACCAGACTATAGCACTATTTCACTTAGGCTGACAAAGAGTCAGCTGACACATCAAAGCTCAAGTGCAGGACGGCAGCTTGTTCTACCCTCACAGTGGTTGTGCTGTTATGGATTTACTTGTTTACTCAAATGTCACTGAGTTCAAATCTGCAGACCAGCCAGAAAAAGTCAAAGCCTGAACAGCCAACAGTCGAACCAGAAATCTTTTCCTCTTTTTAAATGTCAGCTGTATTTTAGACTTAATTTAAACTCTACCTACTGTCATATGCAGTATACCGCACATTTATAGCATGAAGACAAAAATCCCCAGCGGAAATCTGTATTTTATGCACATGAAACATGAATGTGGGTGGGATTGTCCTCCACTACTGGCCAGCATGTAGCTACTGCAGCTGCTGCTCTGAGGCTCTGTGAAAAATAAATGGATGTTACTGAATTTGCCTTGTTTAATAAACATGTATGGTTGAATAGTTGCCTGTAGAAATTGTAAAACTCCTAAGCTAGAGCAGCAAGTCATGAATTGCTTATTTTTTCCTCTTTTTTACCAGCTCCTGTTTCCACCCAGTTAGCCACTGAAATGTAAGATATGTGCTGTGGTATTAACTCTTAATGCAGCATGTTGGAGATTTGTGATTAAAAAAAAGCTGCTGCAGAGTGTTAGCACAGGTCAGCTTCTGTTGTCATAATGAAGCACATTAGCAGAGGTGTGAAAGAGTTTGTAAAAGCTGGATGTGTGAGGAGGAAGAGGTGGATACATGTTCTGTGTGTCTGTGTGTCTGTGTTTGCTTGACTTTGTACTGTTGAGCGCACACTTTTAAGCACGAGCACACAATCCACACAGGAGATAAATGTTTCAGAGCTGTTTCAAGAAGATTCAGCCTTTTTACAGAAAGTTGGTTCAAACCCTGAGTGAGACGCATGTGAAGTATCTGCAGACTGTTTGCTCTGCTGTGTGTCTGTGTGTGTGCGTGTCTCAGCCTCATTCACACTTGACATTCACAACAGAAATGTTCCGCTTGTCAGTGGTGGCCCTCATTTTTATGCACTTCCAGCCTCCAAACAGAAAAACACAAGGTGTGTGTCTCAGTGGTGAATGTCTGACTGTCATTTCCTCCATATTCACGCTTGGTGCTTTTCGCCCTTCTTGTCTTTCTCTTCCACTCCTTCTTTACTCTTGCACAGGAGCCCAGTGCTTACATAGTTCCACTCAGTGCACTGTGCCTCTCAAACATGGTGGTATATCTGGGCACTCTACCTATTTTACTAAGTAATACACTGCCCGTGAGTACTTCTATGTTGTCTTTTGTGTTTCAAGAGAAGATTGACGAAATTACCCCTATGATGTCATCAGGGTTATCTTAGATTAGATGGGATAATGTTTGTCTGAATTCCTGTGTCCAGTAGGTGGCGCTATGGATATCACACAGTATTGATGCAAGGACGTAATCAGGGTGACATCCTCTACATGTGTGATGAATTTGGTATAGATGGGAAATAGTATGTTGAATTTATAAGGACTTGATACTTTATCGCGAAGCATCAAAATGGACTGCACCATGACACCCACCATGTTTGACATAGGCAAAAGCTTCAAAGTTTAAGGATGATACTGAGTGAATTGGAAGTCTGTGGTGTTCAATCTGTTGGGGGAGTTCGTTAAAGTACGAGGCATGGAAATGGATCAAAATGGGGCAGTGCCAGCCCTGAGAAATTTGGTGCCCTAGGCAAGATTTTAGCCGGCGCCCCTTGCATCGCAGTCAATTTCACAATCATTTTTCATACAGTCACAATAAAACTTCATGTATGTATTCAAGATTTTATTTCTTTTAAGTCAAAAATATCCCATCAAATAAAAACTGAAGGAAGAAACAAGTGATAAAAATACAATATAAATAAGGCATTGCGCAAACATGTTATCTCTCAGCCTCAGCAAGTGCTATCTCTCGCTTATCTATTGTAAGCCGCTTTGCAAAACAACCTCCAACTCCTTCCATGTTGCCATGTGGGTATTGTGCTCCTGGCTATCCTCATGAACCTTCAGCAAGTGGCTTACATTTTTCCGTTTCTTTAGTCCTTCATTATTAAGTCTGTATTCTGTTGGAGAAAACATTTAGCAGCAGAAGCAGTGCAAGCTATCATTTCTGTATGAGTACATCAGCCAGCTTCTTTTGATTTTTTCCCCATTGACTATTGGTCTATTGGTGCAGCCTTTAGTCCTGATGCTGTGTCACTCTGCTGTGCTGAGGTAGAGGGACAGGAGCACCTGATGCTGTGTCACTGGGGTGGTGGTGAAATATTTTAAAACTGCATCTGAAGAGAGAAGAGAAGTATATGTGACCACTGGATGCTACATTTAAAAAAAACAAACAACAACAACAGATGCTTGATGTGTGCTATACATAAGACTAATATAGACTAATAATGAAAATGTGATGAGATTCATTCAAATTTATTGTCATTGCAATACAATTCAGTCTAACCAGAGTGCAAGTGCATTGTATATACACATATATTTCGCATATGAATGATATGGGAAAGCTAGGTTTGGAGTATTAACAGTAATACACTATAACTGCACTTTAACACTGATGTAAACTTTTTTTTCTTTTCTTTTTTTGGCACAGACACCTTTATTAAGCAGTACATAGATGGGAAATAGGGGAAAGAGAGGGGGAAGTGACATGCAGCAAATGACCTCCGGCCGGAATCGAACCGGGGTCAGCTGCGTAAATGGCATGCGCTTTAACCACTCAACCACCTGCGCGCCAACACTGATGTAAACTTTAACAAACTGTGACAAAATAAACCAAAGGCTTACAACGACCCTATTACATAGGGGATGGAAAACTAATAGCATTTTAACTGACATACAAGCAGGATAGAACCTGTAAAATAACACCTGAACAAGCCTAACGTTTAAATGTCCCTGATGAATTTAAGGTGGAGTAACATTAACACACGTCGACTCGAACTATTTACTGATTATTAAACAATGTTGCTATCGTCCGAAGTAAGCTAGCAAGCTAACACTCTGTTCAAACAACGGTAACTATGATGCATTAAACTATTAAATTCCTTTCGCTTCATCACATTGACGTTACTGTACCTGTATCTGCTTCACGTTTTTCTTCCTATTCTTTCCTTCTTTTTCTTCACTGGCCGCTGGATGGTTTCAGTCCTTTGGACCTTGTAATTCCACCACAGTATCAGTAAACAGTGTTGCCAGAACAGATTGACAGTTTCCTGCCCAATCACCTCTTAGAACCCGCCCAATCCAATAAAAACCAGCCCAAACCACGAAGTTGCCAGACACCCGTGTTAACCCCTAAAATCACAACACATGCAATAGTAAACAGATCCAGAGCTTCATATTTGCATCAAATAACCACACATAAATGATAGATAAATAGGTTTTTGCAAATTGCAACCAACAAGAGCACAGTAAATCAACCATAGGCCATGCACATGTGCATAATTTTGTTTTAACTTGTTTTGCCTCTCCCTCCCTCTTTTTCTCCTCGCTCCCTCCCTCCCTTTCTTTTTCTCCTCGCTGCTTTCCATACAGATAAGGTGACATAAAAATGATCTTACCTTTACGCAGCGTCTTTCCATTAACTTGAACAATGTTGAGAACTTGAAGAACCTTCTACAGTCACTGGAAGCCAGGTCAGATGGCTAATACATGGATGAATCAAATCTCCCCAACAACTGTCGGGGAGGTATGAAAGTGGCGGACGTCAGTCCATTTCTGCTCAGGCCATGAGGCTGGAAAGGAGCCGTAATCCCATGCGATTTCTGGTGTCATCCTTTAGTAGCGTCACCTGGGAAAACGCTCTCTCAACGTGGGCATTTGATACTGGCAGAGTTTAAAGTCCCGAACAGCATTGATGGAAGTGTGGCAAGCAACGTAGGTTGCAATCCTATGCAACCATGTTCTTTCAGATCGTTAAGGTGAGCTCTTATTTCTGTGTTACAATACGGGCTTTAGAGTCGTCTCCTGGGACAGGCGCGATCCAGGTTTTTAGTTCAGGGTTGGTCTCACATTCCTTCCTGTAGGATTTCTTATATTTTCCCCACTTCGGCATGATACTAACTTAGCTAGGCCACGCGCTTCAAATTCAGCGCGGCTACAGTGCGTTTGCTGTCTGCTGAACTGATGTCAGGGTTAAGTTGCCAAATGAAATGATGCCGATTGAAAAAAAAAAGTGCCGATTGAATACAACTCGCATTAATTATTTATTTATTTATTAAAGCTATTTATTTATTTTTAAAAAAGAGAGAGCGATAGAGAGAGAGAGAGAGAGAGAGGGCCGTTTTCACAATATTAAAAACTCGCCAAATGTGGACAAAAGCAGCCCAAATTTTATTCACCCACCCAATGTCATTTTTCCCCGCCTGACGTATACAAAAGTAGCCCAATTGGGCGGAAAACCACCCAATCTGGCAATATTGTCAGTAAATCTCTCTCTTGATCTTGGGGTCTCAGTCAGGTCAGATTTGGGCAGCTCGCCTCTCGACCCCGCCACCCTCACAGAGGGCAGGTACAGTGCAACGAGTCAGGAACCCAGAAGAAAGGCCTCTCCATTATTTAGTAGTGTTTGCTGTGATGTTATGTTGCTGTGGGCTTATATAATATTTCGAAATAATAGTAGTAATGGCACTGTTAAAAAATATTTTTTTTTATTTTTTCTCTCCCCGTTTTCTGCGCCCCCCCGCGGATGACTGCCTATGCCCAGGGCCGGCTCTGGAATGGGGGTCAAATCGTAACTGGATCAAAATGGCCAACTTCCTGTTGGAGTGACAGTTTGGTACTGTGGATGTTTTTTGTGCATCTGGTCAGGACGCATATGGATACCGAATATGGGGCGGCTGTGGCTCAGTGGGTAGAGCAGGTTGTCTAGCGATCGGAAGGTCACCAGTTCGAATCCCAACTCAACTCCCCCCTTAGTTGCATGTCGAAGTGTCCTTGGAGATACTGAACTCCAAATTGCTCCTGGTGAGCAGTTGGATGTGTGTGTGAATGTGGCATGTGTTGTACAGCGCTTTGACTGGAAAAGCGCTATAAAAATGCAAACCATTTACCATATGGATACTGAATGTCATTCATGTAGGAGGCAGGGCTTGGATTTGTAATATTACAGGGGGCGCTCCTGGCAACACCTTTGTCAGCTATCATCAGGAGTCATAATAATGTACCGTGTATAATGTTAATCCGACCATTGGTCCGTGTTAATCCGACCAATTGATGGTCGGATTATAAAGTCGAGTATAAAGTATAAAATACTTGAATTTAAAGAGTGCAACCTATTGGTAATCGGCCAAAATTGTGCATGGAAATTGTGCACGGAGCTCATGGGAAAGTAGTAACCTGAGTTTCATGTCATTCAGACACACCAATGTGGATATATGCAACACTTCCTGTTTTGAGGAAAATGTACAGGAAGTTGTTATTAAATAACTTGAGAATTCTTTGGAATATCAAAATTCTTTCGTGCAAATCAGAGAAAATACCTAGGAGGAGTTAGAAAAAGTAGGTTTGCGACATTTTGTGAATTTGCGACAATTCAGGGAATGCGTGGATATATTGTTTTTGAATGTGTGATAAACTATATGGGAGTTATAAGCCAAGACGCACTTTCCATGATCATAGCGCCACCTAGTGGTGGACATTCACGATGACCATGGATTATAAAACATTTTGGGAAGCCTAATTTGTATGCCAAATAAAATTGCGTTTTCATCCATGTTCAGGCAGTGAAAAATGTGATGATTTGGGACAAAATATTGTAATTTGAAAAACAATAGGGACCTTGCACGTTTCCCTGCTCAGACCCTAATAACACACAGAGAAGGAGTGTGACATCACTCTCTGCTCAGGACGTCTTTACTTAACTATATCTTTACATAGAAAATAGTTTCCTCACATCTAGTGAGGCTGAATATGTATATTGGACATTCAATCCTGGGGACTATGCAGGTTAGGGTTAGGCAAGTTGAATTGATATTAATTTTGTTATTGAAAAAAGAAAAGAATACTGTCCTTCAACACTAAACAGCAAAACATAGAAATACTGTATGGTACACAGTTGGGTTTCACAAACCAAATCGAAACAAGCAAATCAATGAAGCATCTCTGGCAGTGTAATCACATATGTTCAGTTCAGTTCTGACCCCCCCCCCTTTTTTAAACACAAGTGCCACCGGCTCAAGTAACAAAGAAACGGCCGAAGAGACTTTGCAACAGTTTCGCGTCTGTTGTTTTAATTCCGTCAAACAAACATAATGATTTCAGAATAATCTCAACATCAAACAGAACAAAAGCCAAAGCAAAGTTTCCGCCGCTCCTCTCAAAGGCCAGGCCACTTTTATGTCCTCGGCTGGGAGACGCCCCGCGCGCTGGCACATCCCCATTCAGGAAAACACAGGATCAGGCCTACAACAGAGATAAACACATTACAGAAGAACATGGATGAGAGGCCCAAGGGGCCGTAACAACAAGGCGCACAACTCTTGTGTTCAGCTCTCAGTTCTAAGCCCTGAACTGACTGTGTAGTTATGTAGTGACAGACACAAAATGCAGCGAGCCACCCATGGGGCAGATTTCATTAGTTTTGTGCTCAAGGGCTGAAATAGTCTGAATTAAATCTGATATGTACTACATCCTTGTGCTTGTATGCTCGTAATAGCATTCTGTAGACTGTAGAAAAGGCTGAAGGCCATGTTTATGTGGTGCATCAAAGCCTCTCTCAGGACACGTATTCCCCTTCTGACTGTCTCCATTTGGGCTGCATGATATTGGAAAGAACTGACATTGCGATTTTTTTTAACCCTGCAATATATATATTGTGATATGAAAAAATACAGGAATTTTCATCAGATGACCTGAATAGCACTTAATGTTGTGCTGCACTGCTGCTATCTTGTGGACAATTAACCTGCACTGATCTTACCTCTTTTTGTCGTACTGAGCTGGGTGGTACCGACATAAATGGTCAAACAAATTAGTTGTGTTACCACCTCCTTGCTCATTTTTCAGTGTTGTTACCAGCGACTCACTCCACTTGCAGGGGCTGGCAGACTGATTAGGAACTAATGTGATTGGTGGATCGCTGTGCATGCAGAGTCTGCATGCAAAGTGTGTGTCAGGTACCCTTGAGTTTGGATGAGTTCATTTGCCCCCTACGTGGCAGGCCCTGCAATGTGACTGAGTTGTGACTGTGACTAATTAAAGCAGTAGTTTCTTGGCAGAGCAGCCTGTACTCTCACATGAGCTGACTGCATACCTGTTGGATCACCATCGTATCTGTAATCACAGTCCAAAACATACTTCCGGCTATTATGACTTTATTAATACATTCAGTCTGACATCTTTACTTAAAGGAGCACGAATAAAATTGTAGACCTCCGACCTGCAGATCATATTGTGTTTCTGTAGGTACTTGCTGTATAATGATTTTCTGTCCTTCTGTCTCTGTGTTCCTGCAGTGAACAGAGTATCTGCCAGGCGCGAGCCGCCGTCATGGTGTATGATGATGCCAATAAGAAGTGGGTTCCAGCAGGCGGTTCTACAGGCTTCAGCAGAGTCCACATCTACCACCATACGGGCAACAACGCCTTCCGCGTGGTGGGCCGCAAGATCCAGGATCACCAGGTGAGTGGATGAAACTAGTATAGGACGTTTCCTGTGAGACCTGTCCCACTCTGAAGACATAAATAACAACAGAATGCAGTCATATGTGAACTCAATCCTTGAGTTCTCGATCCCATGCAGGAACATCCTTTACACAATCATATGTTTCAGAGATGCCTCAGTCAGCGCCAACTCACCCAGAATTCAGAACATTTTCCTGTTCATGTCATGGATGTTTTGACCTTGCAAAGTTCCTATTGAAAACCTGATTAAAAATCCCTGTTCTCACATCCTTTTAGACTGTGGATTTTTAAAGTTTGGCCCTTGGAGCTCTCATCATTTTTGTGAAAAGATACTTTTATTGATCTAAATAGTTGCTGCAGGCTTATCAAATTAATAACAATAATATTTTTTTTACCCAAGTCAATAATTTTTCATATTCAAAAGTTCATATCTCCTCGAGTTTTCATGTTGTTCATTCTGTGTAATATTTAAATAATTCTATCACATCTTGAAGTAATTTAGATAGAAAGCAAGATATACACAAGGTATATATACAGTGCAAGATACTATAAACAACTAGAAAAATTGCATTTCCTGCGAAAATACAGTGTGAATGCTGAAGTGAAATCTGCTGAATGTACTGCCGAAAAGCTGAAAAAGCTGAAAGCTGAAATGCCAGAAAAGTTGAAAGGGCTGAAAAGCTGAAAAGCTGAAAGGGCTGAAAAGCTGAAAAAGTTGCAAAGTTAAAGGCTGAAAGACCTCAAAAAGTTGAACATATTGCCAGCTGAACAGTTTCTGGAGCTGAACATGAAGCTGAATGTATGAAAAAGCTGAAAAGGCTGAAAAGCTGAAAAGGAGTTGAAAAAGTTGAACATTTTAATTGCTGAACATGAAGTTGAATGTTTGAAAGAGCTGAAAAGGCAGAACGGTGAATATCTGAAAAGGCTAAAAAGCTGTAGAGTAAGAGGGCTGGAAGAGGATAAAATATTTTTTAAAAAGCTGAAAAGGTGAAAAGCTGGAGAGTAAGAGGGCTGGAAGGGGTTAAAATGGTGAAAAAAGGCTACAAACTTGAAAAGGTGAAGGCTGAAAGAGCTTAAAAGGGTGAAAAAAGGATGAAAAGGATGGAAAAGGATGGAAAGCTGTAGAGTGAGAGGGCCGAAAAAGCTAAAACAGGTGAAAAAAGGATGAACATGTAAAAAAGAGGGTTGAAAGAGCTCAATAAAGTGAAATAAAGCTGTAAAGTAAGAGGACTAGAAGAGGTTAAAATGGTGAAAAAAGGCTAAAAAGGTGAAAAATTAAAGGCTGGAAGAGCTTAAAAATGTGAAAAAAGGATGAAAAGCTGCAGAGTAAGAGGGCCGAAAAAGGTGAAAAAAGGATGAAAAGCTGTAGAGTAAGAGGGCCGGACAAGGTTAAAAAGGTTAAAAAGGATGAAGTGAGAGGGCGGACAAAGCTTCAAAAGGTCAAAAAGGATCAAAAGCTATAGAGTAAGAGGGCTGGAAGGGGTTAAAATGGTAGAAAAGGGCTAAAAAGTTGAAAAGTTAAAGGCTGAAAGAGTTTAAAAGGGTGAAAAAAGCATGAAAAGGATGGAAAAGGATGAAAACCTGCAGAGCTGTCAGAGGGCTGAAGAAGGTTAAACAGGTGAAAAAAGGATGAAAATATACAAAAGTTAAGGGTGAAAGAGCTTAAAATGGCTGCACATACGCTGGAGCAGGAGGAACCCCAAGCAAGAGCACATCTGATCTAAATCATGTGTGCTCTTGCTTGGTTGAATAAAAACCTGCAGCCACAGTGGCCCTTTCCTGGATCAGTTTGACACCACTGGTCTATGTAAAGTAAAAGATGTGGGATCCAAATCCAGCGAAAGAGAATTCTTTCTCCAGTGTTCCAGCTGCTCTCAATCAAGTGATTATGTCACACACTCTAGCTCCCGCAATACACGCGCATCCTTAAGATACACACGCTGGAGAAATAGCAGAGACAGATCAAATTGGCCCTCATTAGGATGAATGGGGAAACACCTCCCAACCTCCTGCGATTTTTGAAAAAACTGTAATGGTTATGGCCAAAATATGTATATGCTGAGTGAGAGGAGAAATGGCTGAACGCTCTCATGTCATTTTTATTTCTGTCGAGTGAGAAATGAAGGCACAGGAGCGAGAGACAAATCAGGTACCGTCTGCTCTTGGACAGAAATTTAGCCTCAAAATTAACATTGAGGCTTATGGGGCTATGTTTTGACCTCTTGTCGTTCTTGGGCTGCTAAATCCAAAACCGTAAGTCCTACATCTGAAATGAGACCATCAACTGAAAGCCGACAAGATTTCCTACATTTCTATGCAAATATTGTCTATGTCAAGTAAAAGATTTGGGACCAAAATCAAGCTGAAGAGAGTTTTAGCTCCTATCTTCGAAAGCCGCTCTCCACTCTAGCGATGATGTCACCCACTCTAGCTGACGCAATACACACCCATTATAAAATCAGAAGAGGAGCTAAAAGTTCCTAAAACTAAAACTGCGACATTTTCAAAACCGTACAATATTTTTTAAAAACTGAATACAGTGTCAATAGTTCAAGTTTCGCTGACTTGTTTAAAGTTGGAATGGCGTCT
>CAEMYA010000698.1:783382-794903 GCA_903131615.1 Diplodus sargus | reverse complement strand
AGAAGAGGAGCTAAAAGTTCCTAAAACTAAAACTGCGACATTTTCAAAACCGTACAATATTTTTAAAAACTGAATACAGTGTCAATAGTTCAAGTTTCGCTGACTTGTTTAAAGTTGGAATGGCGGCTAAAGGCATTCACACTAAAAAGAAGAAAGAAAAATCAATTCCAGAAGAACAATAGTTAACAATTATTAGTGTGAATGCCTTCAGCATTCACACTAATAAATTCCAGAAGAACAATAGTGTGAATGCTGAAGGCATTCACACTAAAAAGAAGAAAGAAAAATAAATTCCAGAAGAACAGCAGCATGCTTGCAGCATTCACACTAATAAATTCCAAAAGAACAATAGTGTGAATGCCTTCAGCATTCACACTAATAAACAATAATAATATATGCAACAAAACAGTAGAGAGATCAGAGTTCTCTCTGTCAGGCAGAGGTGAGAGAGTTATTATAAAAAGTAATGGCTTGGGGCAGGAAAGATTTCCTGTATCTGTTGTTACGACAGCGAAGCTGAAGCAACCTTTTGGAGAAGGTGCTCCGCTTTAATCAAGGATTATTTTAATTTCCTTAAAACTTTTTGTGTGAAAGTGTTCATGTTCATGGCATGTTTAAAAAAGAAATCAAAGATTACTCCATTATTAATCTTTTTTTATAGAATAGTTTTCCCCCTTGTTCACTGGTTGAGATATGACCATCAGTGGTTTTATTTTGTAGGTAGATATTTTGTACTACGTTGACTTCAAGGTTTTCTATCTGTGTAATCCCTAAATAGACTGTTTTCATTGGGTTCAGGAAATGTGAAAGTTCCAGCTTGTAATGGCTTGGTTTATTGCATTCAAGATGATGTAATCTTGTTCTCTGTAGACAACATTTTAATCTTAGTTCCTTAGCTCAAGACACATATCATTTCACAATTTAGAACTTTTCTGAACTAGTTCCTTTTTTCAAGAAGATCCATGACATGAACTGAACTTCAGGGAACTTTCCCCCAGAAAACAGCCTCCGTCCCCGCGAGTGACAGAGTCAGACAGCGTCCTGTTTACCAATGGTGATTATGTATAATTCTGTAATTTAGCGCGAAAAACTTCACTCCGTCACTTTCCAGGATGTTTGGTGGGTCAGGATCTCAATCACTACACATTATAACAGCATCCATATGATTATAAACTGTCCGCAGGTTAAGATAGACAAGGGGAACACCTGGGAAACACCGACGTCATCAACATGACGTGTACCGTCAATCCACTTTAGGAGCCGCAGCGCCGACTTTCTGTGTGAATTACACGTGAAGGCTGAGATGCTTCACTCTGTGTGAATCACCATTGGCGGAGAATTTGCGAAACACGGCTCCGGATTAACTGACAGCAAGTTGTTTATTTAGATTTGTTTATTTATTGAAAGTTCTGCTACATTATTTATTTTTTTAAACTCACTATATTGGTTGCATATCGGCTATCGGTGATTGCACCCCCTGTAATATCGGCTATCGTTATCGAGCCAAAAAATCCCTATCGGTCGGACACCAGTGGGCACCTTTAGTGGGGCGAAGGCAAAACCAGAGTCTGTGATGTACTTCAACAACACCAATACTGCATGGACGACCCGGACCAGATGCGAGGGAGTACTCCGTCAAAGGCGGTACGGGAAGATATCCAGTGGCGGTCTTCTATAACATCTTCCACCTGGCTGGGATCAATGCCCGCATCTTATTCAAGGAGCACCAGCAGCAGGAGAGCCCGGAGGAAAGTCCTGCAGCAGCAGCAGAGGAGCTGAGGGCAGAATACAGTCGGCACAAGGTGGGCAGCAGTGGAAGCAACCACCGCAGCAGCAGCAGACACGGAGGCGGCGGCAGTGCCGGTCCGAAAGAGCTGCAAACAGAACCAAACGTTGGACGCTTGAAACGCCACAAGCGTGTGGTAACTGTCAGGAGAGCGGAGGTAATCTGCAGACTGTAACCAGTGATCACAACGGCTCTTTTTTGTTTTAGATCAGCTCGTTACCAGCTTTTTCTATTATTATTATTATTGTTATTATTATTGTTATTATTATTATTATTATTATTATTATTGTTATTATTATTATTATTATTATTATTATTGTTGTTGTTATTATTATAATATTATTATTATTATTTTAAGTGTTAAAATAAAATGTTTCATAATCAAATAAGTTATTTTTAATTGTTTATTTTCTTGTTCTGAGTTTTCTCTATTAAAATCTTGTGTAAATATATGCAACAATTACGGTTTATTATGTGTGATTATATGAATATTGATAAAAGTATAATTAAGCGTGTTAAAATGTAAATATTGGTGTTATTTCAGGTTGTTTTTTTTTAAATATCATGACAATGAATGCATTCGTCACTCAGTTGGTTTTAATACCAACTGTCTAATATCAGTTGATATTAAACAGTTTATTATCTTGAGTTTAATATCTAGCGGTCACAATGACCTCTTACAGCCGGTCTAGTACTGTTGGAGTTCAGGCCCTTCTAGTGTTTAAACTAGATATATTATATTGAGGTTTGTGTCGTTTTGGTTCTGCATCGTTTCTTTGTTTGCAGCATTCTGTTGTTGCAGCATTTTGTTGCATGTGTTTTGTGTGTCTTTGGTTCTGCATCGTTGCTGCGCATTTTCCCTTGTCGGCCACCGTAAAAAACCTATTGATGAAAAGGTTCACATAGTGCGACACCTGCTGGTCATTTCTTGCAACTACTTCCCATTGCCACATGCCATATGCCAGTGATATTTCTAATTATTGAGAGCAGACGTCACTGTTCACAGTGCATCCTTCAGAAAACGTACTATAGTACTTTAATTTTTAAAAACAGACATGGTGCGTTTTAGTCTGCAGCTGCACATTAACAGTCAATACAATATGCTGCTGCATTTAAGTTGTGTGGTTTGATCCAAGGTATGTCTTTTTAATGCAATTTTTAATGTCTTTTAAATGAAATTTTTATGTCTTTTTATGTAGTTTGTATGCGCCTGTTAAGCACTTTGAGTTGCCTTGTGTCTAAATTGTGCTATACAGATAAACTTGCCTTGCCTTGCATTACTTTATCTTATTTATTTATTTATTGAGGCTATCGTTTTCTCTTGCATTACTTTATAACCCTTGCACCAACAGAACATTTCAAAAATGGATAAAAGGTTGTTCATTTGATATGAAAAACATTTTTATTGTCATTGAAGGTCATAAAACAAAATCATGTGCGCCACCGCTCAGTAAGAGCATAATAATGAAGCTAAAGATCGTCAGTGTGGTCTGTGATCATAACGTTGCGCTGTCTAAAGGCCGAGAGGTACGCGAGAACCTTTATTTTGAAGAGCACAGCACAAATATAACTGACAGAGCACACTAGCCAATCAGAGGCAATGGGGTGCCGAAGCCCCGCCCACCAATGGAAACAAAATATCGAGTGGTAAATTTGTTTTGTCAGTACAAACAAAAAAACAAGAAATCGAGCCAAATTGGTGATTTCTGTTTTTTGTCCACAATTAGAAAAACGAAAATACGACCTGTTTCTGGATTCTGAATGTGTCATTTATACCAAAAAAAGAAACGGTTAAAACGTACCTTGGTCCAAGAGGGCATCCCAGGATGGAGCTGGCCTTCTTGATAAGCTTATCAAGTCTCCTCCTGTCTGCTGCTGAGATGCTGCTGCTCCAGCAGACTACTCCATAGAAACCCAAGATGGCCGCAGTAGCCTGAGCCTTTGCAACACATCTCAGTCTGCTTTTCCTAAAATTTGGGGCTTTCTACAGTTTTCTGTGCCCTTATTCAATGCTATAGTGATTCTTATTGAATTTTTGGATTTCCAGCTTTTATTGCCATTTGGTAGAGATTTTTTTGTTTCCTCCCAGCCTCTCAAATTGTTTGACCCTCACCATGCAGCAAGCTGAGGTCTCCTTACTCTGTGACGCAATGTAGAGTGTCAAAACTGAAATGCTAGCTCATTCTGACAAAAAAATGGACACCCTTCAAGCTGGTCTGAACAACATTCAAGGAGCTTTATCAACTCTGAATGATCATGTAACCGAGCTCAAACACCGAGTCGTATCTACTGAAGACAACATCGTTGATCTGATAACAGCGGCCCACGAAGGGGGGGGGGGGGTGCGCAGGTGCACGCGCACATTTTGACGCACGTAAAGAACAGGCACTTCTGATAGCCCCGGTGATAAACGTAAATTCCCAGGCTATTAACAACTACACAACGATACATAAAACACATTAATAAATCAGCAGAGCCAGCCGCTCCATAATAAAAACGTGTCTTACCGTCACGCAGTCATCCATATCTATCTATATGCTCTCTGAGATTTCTCTCTTTTTCTCCCCTTGTGTCGCTTGATGCCTCGATTCATTTTTTTGCTAGCTTAAACTCAGTCAACTTCCAACCTCCAACTTCCAACTACCACACTCAGACGGCCTACTCGATTCAGTCTTGAAATTCCCAGAAGGCATAGCTTCATTTTAGCTTTTGCAAACAACTATTCAAATAAAAAAAATGCAGGTAGATTTGTTTTATTTCAAACCATGCACGTTTTTGAATATCTGAATAAGACATTTCGCTACAAAAGAATGCAGAGTGATAGAAAAGTTTGCGACTGTAGACGGTAACCATGACTGTGATATAGACACACGTATGTGACCTATAAATACAGCTTAACTGAGGAAGTTCTGTCGTGGAAAGAATTAGGAGAAATTTGAATTGCCATTGGCATAGGATTCTCGTTGATTCTTGCAACGGCTGGAAAAAATGAGCTTGGGGCCGCACTTTCGCAGTCGGCCCGCGAGCGGCCGCAACACCAGGCGGCTGCAGTGACATTAGTGATGGGAACGGCAGTTCTTTTTACTGTACTGAATCTCTAGAATCCATTTATTAAAATGATTTGTTCAAAAGATTTGTTCACCGAATCGTTCAGCGCTCTCCAACTCCCTGAACTGATAAACAGCCAAACGATCCATCATTCAGTTCATGATTCAGCCCTGAGGTTCACGTTCACTTACTGAGGGACGGTGTGTTCACGGACTACAGTACACAATCACTCGCGGGAGACGCAGGCCTGCTTTGAGTGGTATACGTGCACTAAAATTATTACACGGTGAAAGTGTCCTCTGTACACAGTAAAATCACTTAACATGATGCTAAACGGATGTTAGCAACACAGCGCTACTTTTAGCAGAAGGGTTACTGAACGTGAATCAACTCCTCTGCCCTGAGTGAGTGAGTGAGTGAGTGACACAGCGCCACTATCAGCACAGTATGTGAACGAGAATCACGTCCTCATGAGTGAATCATGAGTGAATCAGTCGTTCGCGAACGACCTGCTGAGGACGTCAATCACGTTCACGCAGCGCTGTCACTGAATCAGCGTGAACGTGAATCACGTTCGCGAACGTGATTGACGGCGCGAACGTGATTCACGTCCTGCTGAGAATCACGTTCGCGAACGTGAGTGACTTTTACTGTGCGAGAATCACTCCCTCAGCGACGCGAATCATGAGTGAATCAGTCGTTCGCGAACGACCTGCTGAGGACGTAAAACAAAACACTAACTATTGATAACATATACAGACCTCCTTCAGCCCCTGCTGACTCTATGAAATGTATTATGTCAACTGTTCACTCTTTTGAGAAACATAGTGAATTGATTATTTTGGGTGATTTTATAGCAACTGGCTTAGCCATTCCTCTACAAATGATAGACATTTATTTCATGGTGCAAATTTCACCCAGTTAATAAATGAACCTACTAGAGTTAATACTCGGTCGTCATCTTTATTAGATTGGATACTTGTTACAAATCCTGAGAGGATAATCAAATCTGGTGTAATGTCTGACTGCTTTAGTGATCATTGTTTTATATGTTGTGTTTGGAAAATTAAAATTCCTTGATCTCCCCCTAAATACATTGAATTCAGGCAATGTAAAAAGATGAACTCAGACCTTTTCATATCTGATCTAATCAATGTTAACTGGGACAGATTTCAATTAATTCCCTATGTTGATGATACTTGGGACTTCTGTTGTATAGTGGCTAATGTAATAAATAAACATGCTCCCATGAGAACCATTAGAGTTATAGGTTCACATTTACCCTGGATCAACTCCGACCTTATTAGCCTCTTCAAGGACAGGAATATGGCTTAGGCAAAATATTGCTTATCAAAACAATCTAATGACTGGGAAGTATATAGACTTTTAAGGAACCAATGTAAAACCAAATCAAGAAATGCCAAATCTGATTTCTATGATGACAATTTTTCTCAAGATTTCCATAGCCCTCTGCAATTTTTGAGTCATCTGAATAATATTCTTAACAAAGGCTGATCCTTCTCTCATCTCTAATGCTTTCAATTAACACTTCTCATCATCACAAATCACAATCACGAATCCAGTACAATTTGCAACAAGATTTTAATATTGTCCAACACTGGTTTAAAAACAATAGACTTGTTCTCAATATGAAAAAATCATGTTGCATGGTGTTTGGCACAAAATATGGCTTATCACACTTACCTGAGTTGTTTATTAATTTTAGTGATGGAACTCCACTAGAGAGAGTAAATGTATTTAAATTAGGGCTGTCAGTCACTGTAGCAGAACTTGTCCGGACCCGTGCCATAGAGAGAATAGAGTGTTCGTCACTTCCCACCTGCGTCACTAGCAGGGCTGTAACGATACCGAAGCTGAAATGGCGACACTCATATCCACTAACCTGTCTCGCGCTGTGAGAAGGCAGAATTGCGACACAACTTCCAGTCCAGATCAGCCCTATGAGCTGTAAGTAACACCACATTAACACCGCAGCGGTCGTTCGCCAATTCTCCGCCGTTGTTTGTTCACACAGAGCGGAACATCGCTATAAAGACGAACCGCTGTGTAATTCACTCAGAAAGCCGGCGCTGCGGCTCCTAAAGAGACGTGACGGTACACTTCATGATGATGACGTGTGTGTTTTAAAGGGGTTTCCCCGGTGTCTCCCCTCCCTGTCAATCAAACCCGACGGAGACTGTCTTCCGGTCCGGAGGGCTGACCGTCGCGGAGATTTTTTTTCATCAGAAACACTCGGTGAGGTAAAGTTGTTTTTGCCGGTGACAGATGCATGGCAGAAATGTGACGAGGAGTCTGTAGGACAGGTGGGAGGACAGATACTTCTCCACGTACAGCTGTGGTATTTTTAACTTGTTGCCAAAGACAGTTACAGTTACTACGTTACCTTAGTTTGGTTCTGTAATGTTGTTTTGTGGGACATTTCTCTGTATTAAGTTGAGTGAAGGATCTGTGCAGTTAACAGACCATCAGATAGACATGCCCTCCACAATACTGCACCTCTGATACTATCAGACAAGTATCATATACATAAGTTATTGAAATGTTAGAGGTGAGCACATCGTTGCTCGGGCCTTTGAACGGCAAGTTCTTCTCTTCTTAGTATTTTCAATTGATTAATCATGCAATACAATTTTGTAATGTCCTAGAATTTGAATTCTTTATTTGGGTACCTTTAGCAGATATGAGATTAAAATGTGATTAATTAGATTAATTAATTACAAATCCTGTAATTAATTAGATTAATTTTTTTAATCGCCTGACAGCCCTAATTTAAATACCTTGGTCTTTGGATGGACCCTGAGCTTACTTTTAAACCACATATTGATTTTATTTGTAAAATAATTTATGGCTGTCTGGGTTCTCTCTACCGTTCAATTAACTGTTTTTCATTTCAAGTCAGGAAAAGACTAATTTCACAACTCTTACTTCCCATACTCGATTATGCTGATGTTGTTTATCAGAACACCACCGACTCCATCCTCAGACCTCTTAATATTTTACATAACTCCTTATGCAGATTTGTTTTGAGATGTCCATTCAGTCCATTCTACATATTGCCCAAAGAGAGAGCTCCAGAAAGAAGTAAAAAGAACAGTTAGAAAAGTACAAAAAGAACTACAAAAAGAGGAAAAAGCGCAAAAGTGAGCAAGAGCTGCTGCAACAGGCTGCCACTCAAGCAGCGCCATCTTAGCCCCAGTATTGGAATTTGAATGGGTATAGAGACTGCAGTGGGATTGGAAAATGGTTTGACCTGGGGGGGGGGGGACTGGGTCATCTTTACCCCAACCAATTTCTACTGACTGAATGCATACAGCACACAGCACTTTACCATGAAGCACAGAGCACTTTTGACTGTGACGGTCAATGAAAATACTGACTACAGCACTATATGTTTTTATGTTATTGATATTTGTTTGTCCTTTTTAATGATGCTGCTCCTCATGCCTTTTAAATTGCCCCTTGGGGACAAATAAAGTGTTTTGAATCGAATTGAATTGAATTTATTCTTCTCCCACTTCCTGTCTTCTGATGTGAAGAGAGAGAAGACTTGTGCTTGACCTTGTTTGACCTGAGGAAAATGGAGTTCATCTTCTTTGGAGGGGGGGGAAGAAGCAAACATTCAGTCAAACAGATAGGCTTTGTTTGTTAAGTTAATCTTGTCATGTGGTTGAGAGGTGAGAGGTGAGAGGTCAGAGGACAGGGAAAGGAAGCACACCCTCGTGATGAAGACAAAAGCGCTTGTGTTCCTACTAGCTTCAATGAGTAGCTTCAGTTTGTAACGCGACACATTTAATTGTCAGTACGGTAACAGTGTTGTAACGATGGAAATAGTAATAAGTTAGATTACCCTTTACTGAAAAAAAGTAACATCGTTAGTAACGCCTTTTATTCTAACGCCATTATTCCCATCACTGGTCATGATGCCCCAATGGTGCGCCATTTCTTTCATAATGCATCTTTATTATTGTATTTCGAGCAGCTACTGATTGTTTTTCACAGTTTTGATTCAGTTCAGTTTGGGGTTCTAGTATCTTGCCCAAGGACACTTCGACATGCAGACCAGGGAAATGGAACCAGTGACCTACTGATAACAAAACGCTGGCTCGACCCCCTGAGCGACATCCACTCAATGTTTTTAAAATACATTTGAAAATACATTAAATTATTTCAATCATTACTAATCTAAAGTTTGTTTCCTCTTCCTCTTTCTCTTATCTTCTTTTCCTTTTTCCCGTTTGCTCATCATGGACTCACCAGGTGGTGATAAACTGTGCCATTCCCAAGGGCCTCAAGTACAACCAAGCGACGCAGACCTTCCACCAGTGGCGCGATGCCCGACAGGTCTATGGCCTCAACTTTGGCAGCAAGGAGGATGCCAATGTATTTGCCAGTGCCATGATGCATGCCTTGGAGGTGCTCAACTCCCAGGACACAGGTAGCTTTTCTTCATCCATGTTCTTGGTGTTTGTTTGACACAGGCAAACAAGCTGAGTGTCACCACACCTTAGAATTACTTTATTGGCAGGTGAAAGAGGGCTGTGTGTGTGTGTGTGTGTGTGTGTGTGTGTGTGTGTGTGTGTGTGTGTGTGTGTGTGTGTGTCTGTGTGTGCATTTTCACCTTTATTGGACAGCAGAAAGTATATGGATGATTGGAATTAGACCAGGCATGTTACAGGTATGTGGTATTTGCCCACTGTAGTTTTGCGCATGTACATGGGACAGTACAAACCTCAGAGCTGAATTACAAACCTCAGAGCTGAATCATCATTCCATATAAAGTGCACTGCTGACCAGTGATGGGCAGTTGCCCCCCCCTTGTGGCCCAGTTGTTGAAAAACGCGCACTAAAGTGCCCTCTTGGTAGCCAAAACGCATGCTAAACTGCCCTCTTGGGTGGAAAAAACACACTAAACTGCCCCCTTGGCTGGTTAAAACATGATAAATTGCCCTCTTGGGAGGCAAAAACGTGTGCTAAAGTGCCCTCTTGGGAGGCAAAAACGCATGCTAAATGTCCCACCTGGTTGGCAAAATACAACTGCCCTCTTGGGTGGCAAAAACGCGTGCTAATGTGCCCTCTTGAGAGACAAAAATGTGTGCTAAACTGCCCTCTTGGGAGGCGAAAAACACACTAAACTGCCCCCTTGGCTGGTTAAAACATGATAAACTGCCCTCTTGGGTGGCAAAAACGTGTGCTAAAGTGCCCTCTTAGGAGCCAAAAACGTGTGCTAAAGTGCCCGCTTGGGAGGCGAAAACGCGTGCTAATGTGCCCTCTTGGGAGGCAAAAACGCGTGCTAAAGGTCCCACCTGGTTGGCAAAATACAACTGCCTTCTCAAAAACGCGTGCTAATGTGCCCTCTTGGGAGGCAAACATGTGTGCTAAAGTGCCCTCTTGGGAGGCAAAAATGCGTGCTAAAGTGCCTTCGTGGTTGGCAAAACACACTAAACTGCCCTCTTGGCTGGTTAAAACATGATAAACTGTCCACCTGGGTGGCAAAAGGGCGTCTTTAAGTGCCCTCCTCATTGGCAAAACACACTAAACTGTCCTCTTCGGTGAAAATAAAACACTTAATTGCTCTCTTGGGTGGTTAAAACAAGTTTAAGAGCACTCCTGGTTGGCAAAACATGATAACCTGCCCTCCAGTCTTGGGTGGTATGAACGCGTGCTTAAGCGCCCTTGTGGTTGGTAAAACACAAGTGCTTCTCTGCCATAGCGCTGCCATTGGATGGAGAATATTGATTCCAATTAAGGCATGCAAGCTTTCCCAGAGTCATTTTAAACCCTGTTTATGTTCAATACACTTTGTATGGCCATTAGCCCATATTTTCTGTTTTTTTAAATTTTTTTATTTATTTCTTTTTTGCAAACGGCCGATGGGCTAAAAAAACGTTCTAGATTTTGTTTTCAATTTACAATTTAGGCTAGGTCATTTAGATTCATTGTATTTAGTAAATGATGGAATAAATTGATAGCAGCTAGATAGATGGTAACTTAAGTTTTAGGAACACATTCCTGTTGTTAAAATAAGTCCATTCCATCCATTTAAGTATTCAATTTTAGACACACTCACTTTCAAATGGTCACATGTCAGTGGGGACTTAATACTGACTAAGGTGCAACCCGGCATCCTACTGTTGTGTGAAGTAGGTAGCTAATATAGCAAGCTGTCTATTAAGTTACCAATTTTGCATTACTAAATACTAGTGTATGTAGCCTGGAAGTGCTATTATTAGGTAGAGATGCCTATCACATGTTTAAGCCTAGGCTGAGGAGCTAGCCTAGCTAAGTCTGCGGGAATAGCTTTTTAAAGCTAGCCAGTAAAATTACGCATTGGGTTAGCATTGCATATCAGGATTTCCGCCAGGTTTAAGTTGTCAATTGTATATTAATGAGATTTAATGTAATAGACGAACACAAAGTGGTGCATAATTGTGAAGTGGAAGGAAAATGATACAAGTTTTTCAAACATTTTTAAAAATAGAAAACTGAAAAGTGTGGTGTGCAAAAGTATTCACCCCACTTTACTCTGATACACTTAAATAATATCCAGTGCAACCAATTGCCTTCAGAAGTCACCTAATTAGTAAATGGAGTCCACCTGTGTGTAATCTAATCTCAGTGTAAATACAGCTGATCTGTGAAGGCCTCAGAGGTTTGCTAGAGAACATT
>CAEMYA010000698.1:659301-759439 GCA_903131615.1 Diplodus sargus | reverse complement strand
TCGAGGGTTCATGGGAGTTTGCCCAACCAGTCCACATGTGTTTTGTGGACTTGGAGAAGGCATTCGACCGTGTCCCTCGTGGCATTCTGTGGGGGATGCTCCGGGAGTACGGGGTCGGAGGCCCTCAGTTAAGGGCTATACGGTCCCTGTACAACCGGAGCATGGGCTTGGTTCGCATTGCCGGCAGTAAGTCAGACCTGTTCCCAGTGCATGTTGGACTCCGGCAGGGCTGCCCTTTGTCACCGGTTCTGTTCATTATTTTTATGGACAGAATTTCTAGGCGCAGCCTCGGGCCGGAGGGGATCTGGTTCGGGAGCCACTGGATCTCATCTCTGCTTTTCGCGGATGATGTGGTCTTGTTGGCCCCTTCGAGACAGGACCTCCAGCATGTCCTGGGGCGGTTTGCAGCCGAGTGTGAAGCAGCTGGGATGAGAATCAGCACCTCCAAATCCGAGGCCATGGTTCTCGACCGGAAAAAGGTGGCTTGCTCCCTCCAGGTGTGAGGAGAGTTCCTGCCTCAAGTGGAGGAGTTTAAGTATCTTGGGGTCTTATTCACGAGTGAGGGAAGGATGGAGCGTGAGATTGACAGGCTGATCGGTGCAGTGGCCGCAGTAATGCGGTCCTTGTATCGGTCTGTCGTGGTGAAGAGAGAGCTGAGCCGAAAGGCGAAGCTCTCGATTTACCAGTCAATCTACGTTCCGACCCTCACCTATTGCCATGAACTTTGGGTCATGACCGAAAGAATAAGATCCCGGATACAAGCGGCCGAAATGAGTTTCCTCCGCAGGGTGGCAGGGCGCTCCCTTAGAGATAAGGTGAAGAGCTCTGTCACCCGGGAGGAGCTCAGAGTAGAGCCGCTGCTCCTCCACATCGATAGGAGCCAGCTGAGGTGGCTCGGGCATCTGTTTCGGATGCCCCCGGGACGCCTCCCTCGGGAGGTGTTCCTGGCATGTCCCACCGGGAGGATACCCCGAGGAAGACCCAGGACACGCTGGTGTGACTATGTCACCCAGCTGGCCTGGGAACGCCTTGGGATCCTCCCGGAAGAGCTGGAGGCAGTGTCCGGTGAGGGGGAAGTCTGGGCGTCCCTGCTCAGGCAGCTTCCCCCGCGACCCGGCCCCGGATAAGCGGACGACAATGGATGGATGGATGGATGGATGGTGTGTGTCTCATACCCCTTTCACAGTGGACAAAAAGACCCGCTAACACCTGCTCACATCTACAATCGATATTCCCGCTTCAAATGACTCTGCAGCTGTCACAGGTCTGGATCAGGTCCAACGCCAAGTGATTGAACAACGGCAACCAGGCAGATTTGCTTATTTAACACTTGTTGAAGTTAAAGACTTGGTGTTTAAATACTTTGTATCCATCTCAATGTAAGCAGTGCTCAAATATCATTAACTCTGTTGCGTTGTCACTGGCCTTTATGCTGCTGTCCTCTGTTCCCTTGTTTTCGGGCACATTTGGGATTTTGAATGTGACTCAGCAGACACAGAAAAGAAAGGCAAACTCATCTTTTGGCGAGGGGTAAGGACTAAACTACCCACTTTAAGTGGTATTGGCCCGGGGAGTTAAGCTGCTGTGTAGTCTGGTTGTAAGTCAGTGGATACTTCTGTATCTTTTGCCAGATCGCTGCAGGGTGAACAGACTGGCTAGGGTGAGTGTTATTCTTTAGTATCCCTGACAGTAGCGTCATTAAAAGATATATTAAAGACGAGTGGCAAATCATTTTTGTGATTGACCTTGTGCGGATGCAGAGGAGAACATACAGTCATGGTCAAAAGTTTCCATCCACTCATAAAGAACATGTACATCATGGCAGCCTTTAGTTCCAGTGATGTCTACAGCTCTCATGTCTCTGTGATCAATCAGTGGAACACAAACTGCTTTGTCACAAAAACATTCATGAAGTTTGGTTCAGAAGTGAATTCATCATAAGTCTTCTGAAAATGACTTTTGACCATGACTGCGTGTTCAAAACTGTTCAAAAAGCTCTCTCAGTGTTTAACAGAATAATGCACACGATGAGGTTTCTCAGTGAGAGCAGACGAGTATTTAAATAGTTATTTCCTCCTAACAAGATGTCACCAGATACTTTGTGATGAAGGATAGCTTAACTTCACTTCGGCAGATAAAATCTAGTTTTGTGTCTTTTACTGTGTATTTTAATAAGACTCCATGTTCTCCACGGAGAGTGATGCCACATCCCTAAGATCTTTACGTCCCATGCAACATTACACAATACAAGACAAAACTACTACGAGCAATGTTGGGTAGGACTGAGTTGGAGTTGGATTAATTCATGCAGCTGACTCAAATAACCTAATATTTTAGCTATTTGTGAATTTTGACATCATGGATGGATCTGATTTGTCCATATATATCTCAAGTGACAAAGTTATGTTTTTTCCTCTACACATAAAGCCTGCGCTGCCATAATTCCAGGCTGAGAGCTGATCCTGGCACATGGCCCACATGTCAAGCTGTATCATAGTGCAATTTATTTCAATGAAGCAGGTGTTGTCCTCTTTTCCAGCTTAGCCTCAGGGTCACAAGATGTTTCTGTGGACGCTGTCATTTAAACCCTTGGACAATGACATCATGAGCTAAAAGTGATGCTAGATGATGCCAGATCATTTAGCTCTGAGTGTGTAGAGTTGAAAAGTGTGGTTTCAATTCCCACTAGAACACACACCATCCTGTAAGCCCCTATGTGCTTTTTAATTCTTGTTTGTCACTAACAGTGTTGATGGATGGACATGTATACTTGGGTAAGAATGCATTGAACAAATGCTGATCCAGCACACACACACACGCACACACACACACACACACACACACACAGATACACCTTGACCTCAGGACAGGTGACAGCATCAGCTCTTCACTCATACGAGCAGAGATAGATGGCAGCTTTGATGACAAGTAGTTTCTCTACAGGGGAAATGGATGGCTGAGCAAGAATTCAAGCCTATCTGTCCACTCATCTCCTTCATCCTCACAAACACTCAGTCTCTCCTTCAGTGTCCTCCTCCCTCTGTTGCCTACTCTCATAGTATAAACTGACATGCTGTGATCTTGTAGTGGTAAATATAACAGTGTTTAATCTTTGTTTTCTTCAGCTTTTCATTGTAATGCACACAGCTAAAAAGTCAATACAGACATTTAAATTAAACCATTTTGGTTAATTGGATTGTGGAGCCAAGCAGCCAATCAGTCTGGAGCGACTTGACATGCGGCAAGCCAAGAAATGCTACAGCACAGTCCCTATTTGCTGTAGCAGATTACAGGCATCAATCAAATACAGAAACTTACATAATCACAGTGACAGTAAAAATAAAAGAAAACACTTCACTTTCTGTATGTTCTAGGTCTTTTATCCTGGTCACCTGGTGACTATTTCACACCAACAATCAAACTCTGAGCCATGTGGGAGGAGAGGTGACCATCTTTTATTCTGCTCTTCTTCATTCAAAGCACTACATTGTATTTATCGTAGATTGGTGATGCAAAACTGAATAGACCTTTTGGACAAAACAACATTTTCAGTGACCAGACTGACTGGTAAACAGTGCTGTTTGAGCAAAATGTATACAATGAAACTATAAATACAGCCTAGATTTACATGTCTTATTATGAGCCTTGGTGACATGAAACATTACAGTAGGTGTTCATACTGTCATATAGGCCAAAAATAGACACATGCACAAACATTCATAGCTCTGACAAAGTTTCCATGATGTTGTTTGGTGCCTTACACAACATAGTGCTAGCAGGAGACTGCTCCAGCAGCAGACAAGAAATACTCTGCAGACTTGTTACTGATTGCCTCTCTGGACCACACCGCTGCACAAACCTGCGCCATCACCACGTCTGATTTGGTTTCAATATAGCCTAACACATAATCAGGAGGCCACAAGTTTGGTGCAGCTTTCTCTCATCGGGATGGAACATTTTGACGTGCTAATACTTCAGGTTTCCATAATGCATAATGTTAACACTCAATGACCACTCATTTTTTAAATAAATGTGAGTGAATATGTTTCATTCATTTAAGGGCAGCAATCTGAAAGAGGCTCAAAACCTGAGCAAATAAAACTAAAAATGTCAACTGGCTAAAAAAGTATTTTTTCTTTTCATTTTCTTGACTCCACCCTTTATGTTCAGGCTACCTCCTGGGGTCTAAATGAATAATCCAGATAAAAGACGTTTTATATGGAATATCAAACTGTGCAAACTACACGCAACACCGGTGATGACATTGAGGGCAGCAGTATTGTGTCCTTCTCTGTATCCAATGTATGAATAATAGATAATAGATTGGATCCAGGAAGTACAAACTGGCCGACCAAGGTAGAGAGTCCTACCACATCCTGTACGCAGCTCTGTGTGTGTCTCTCTCTCTCTCTCTCTCGCTCTCTCTCTCTCTCTATTTCTGTCTCTTTCTCTGCCTTTTGTGTGTCGTCAGTTTGTTTTCTCCTCACTCTTTATCTCTGTCCAGCTCTCGTTCTCCAGCTCTTTCTTTCTCCTTCTACCTCTTATGTTCATCCCTCCCTTCCATCTACCCTCCTCTCCTCTCCTCTCCCTTTGTGTCCATCAGTTATAATCTATTGGAGAGCCGGCACAAAGACCAACCACTGCAGGCATGTCGGCGTCATCTTTAAAGGTGTACCGTCGGGATATTAGACCATCAGATTACGGAGGATAAAGAACGTGACTCTGCTCCGGCAACAGAAGAAGGCTTAATATTTTACAAAAAGCACAGATGCTGTTTATCTGCTGTTGGTGGGAATTAACTCCATTACCATCACTCTGAGCTTTACAAACCTCCATCAGCGTGGATGATGTACTGCTAAGGCACAGGAAATTGACAGAAGACCCTCCGAAGCCTGAAGTATGGTTTTGTACGTGAGTTACCAGGATTGTAGTGGGGGAGCTGACAGGGGGGTGGTGGTTGCATTGAGGCCTGGCAACAGGTCAGAAGGGGTCCCACGCGGACTGTGGCGCTACGTGTGCTGCCAGAGGAGGCCCACACTGACTCTGACTTCATGTAGGTATACAAGAGTGATGGGAACAGACACGTATAGTTGTTTTTTGTCTGTTGGGAGAGATGCTGTGGGATTTTAATGTTGAAATCAATTAGAAAACTTTATTGTAATGTAATATAATATTGAAATAAGTACATAGATATTCATTTAAGCATTCTTTATCTCTCCTCTGACACAGTTGTTTTCTCTGCTTAGTCCTTTGAAATATTATCTGCTCAGGAGTTGAGATATTAAAAACACTTTAAAATTAAAAACATTAAAATCATTCCCTGAGGTGTACTTTAGTAACAAATGGTGAAATCATGAACAGCTAATAAGTGAAGTACAGCCCAGTTTCTCTTGGTTCTGTCTGTCTTTGAATACTAGCTGTCTCTCGTTAGCTTCGCTTTTGTGCCTTCTCTCTTTGCCCTGCCTGTTGTCTTCTGTTTTTTTCTTACCAGTTATTGTGTCAGATAGTGTTTTTGGATGGTGGCCAAGCCTAAGTGCTGTTGTTGTGAGTCATTAAATCAATACCTTCCAACTGACGACAAAAGAAAAGAGATGACACCTTGTGAGTCACTGTGTCCACTGGGTGTTGGGACGTTACACTTCCTTGGAGTGAAACGGTAAAATAATATGGTCCATTGATAAAAAGCTTGGTTTAATAGGAAAATGAGGCTTAAATTAATTTGAGGCCGGCTGATCTGATCCTAAGTCTTCCCTCCTGAGCAGCTATCAGGGCTGTAGCCTTGCTAGGCTGTCGCCTGCGTTCTGTTATTAGCACATCAGCTCAATTAGAGCAGACAGTAACACAATTACACCCACAGGCAGCGGAAGATGGAGACAAGAGACCATGTCAGCAATTACAGTTGCAGATATTGACTGCCTGTGGACTCAGCTTAATTCAATAGTATTTCAATTCAGGCCGTACAAGAAGGAAACCATCAAGTAATAAGATGAGATTATTTCAGTAATTATGGCAGATACAGTAGAGAGCTGGATGTAGAAATGGTGATTTTGTGCTTCCTGGAGATGTGGCCAGTTGTACATTTTTCTGTTTGATTCAATAGCAATTATAAGAGGTCCAAAAGGTTTTGTCACAGAGGACACACTGGCTCAGACACTTCCATTAGCTGCATGGTTGATGTTTCAAGTCTTCACTTTAAATGCTACTAATATCTGAATAACAGGGTGGTTGTTCATATGAACTACTGGATGTTAATGACGCATTAAATACTGACTATTTTGTAAAGTTAAATTGTCTTTACTTCCTTTTTGCATAAAGTTTTAAGTCTATAAAATATCAGGCCCCTTGGCCCAACGTTTTGTCTCCCGGAATCAAAAACACATTCTGCCTTTTACCTGGAGAACTATTTAACGATCTAGATTATTCAAGAGATCTGTGAGTTGCCGAGTTTGGGAGTTTTTGGTTATAGCAGCAATGTGTCTTTCCAGCTGTCATGGCTAAAACTCATAATAATCTCGTTGTGAGCAATTTCATGATGGAAGTATTTGCTCTCTCCCAAACTACATCTGCCAGCCATAGCACCATGCAGAGGGAAGTGTGCATCTTCTCATGAACGGACGAGCTCACAACCTCAATGAATGTAACAATTATGGTGTCCTTGGCTGAGCTGTAATGTTATTTGAGTAGATGCACACATCCTTCTGCAGCATAATACAGGATGAAAATAGTTCCTACATGAGAGTGCTCACAACAAGGTCTGTGGATTAGCTGGAATAACTTCTAAGTCATTATTTCTTTTTTCTTTAGCTCCATTGTATTCAAGAGAGGTCAGACATTTCCACAGTCAATATCCTCAAAATGCAGTAACTTGCACAAAAACATTTGGGCAACCATTAATAAATCCAGGCAGCCTGGCCCAAACGCTGATCAATGTGATATTAACTGTACAGTTTGCTTGGCTGTGCATTAGGGCTGTAACGATACACCAAACTCACGATTCGGTTTGTATCACGATTTTTGACCCATGGTTCGATACAAACCTCAATTTTTATTTTTTTTTAATTTTTTTTTGTTAAACATTTTATTTATGTAACATTTCAATAACTTCTGTTTATGATACTTGTCTGATAGTATCAGAGGCGAAGTATTGGCAAACTGAACCAGTGTGAATGGATGAGCCGGCTGTGCGTATGGAGGGCGTGTCTATCGGATGGTCTGTTAACTGCACAGGTCCCTCACTCAACTTAATAAAGAGAAATGTCCCACAAAGCAACGTTACAGAACCAAACTAAGGTAACGTAGTAACTGTAACTGTCTTTGGCAACGAGGAAAAAAATACCGCAGCTGTACGTGGAGAAGTATCTGTCCTCCCACCTGTCCTACTGACTCCTCGTCACATTTCAGCCCGAAAAACAGTGTCTGTCACCGGCAAAAAACTTAGACTCACCAAGTGTTTGTGATGAAAACAATCTCTGCGACGTCAGCCCTCCGGACCGAGACTTCAGTGAACTTTCCCCCAGAAAACAGCCTCCGTCCCCGCGAGTGACAGAGTTAGACAGCGTCCTGTTCACTGATGGTGATTATGCAATGATGTAATTTAGCGCGAAAAACGTAACTTCAGTGGGTCAGGATCTCAATCACGACACATTAAAACAGCCTGCACATGATTATAACTTATCCGCGGGTTTAGATTGACAGGGGGAACACCTGGGAAACACCTTGAAAACACACACGCGGTTCGTCTTTACTCCAGCGGTGCTTCACTCTGTGTGAACGACCAACGTCGGAGAATTGGCAAACCACCGCTGTGGTGTTAATGTGTTGTAACCTATAGCTCATAGGGCTGGATCTGGACTGGAAGTTGTGTCGCGATATCTGCCTTCTCACACCACGAGACAGGTTTGTGGATCTGAGTGTCACGATTTCGGTTTTGATACGTGTGTCGTTACAGCCCTACTGTGCATGTGTGTAATTTCAACATCATCATCATCATCATAACAGACACCTGTTAAAATGAAACTCTCGCCAGAAAGCAACCAAGGCTTTTTTTGTGAATGTATATGAGTCCAACCTTCGTGTAAAAGCATAATTACGACGAAAGAGGCACTTTTAAGATTTACCGTGTTTTCGTTTTGGTAAACTCTGTGTACACAACCGTGTTCTCAGTGCTCGCGTTCATGTGTAGAGACCCTGGTGATACTACGGTCAAAGTTTCATGTTGTGTCGAGTCGTCTTAGTGTTTTAAAAATAGCAATTTTGATGCTATCGTAAAAGTGCCCCAGGCACACCCATTGATTATGAGTTTGATCCGAAAACGAAAATACGGTCAATCTTAAAATGCCTCTTTCGTCATAATTATGCTTTTACACAAAGGTTTGACTCATGTACATTCACAAATAAAGTCTAAGTTGCATTTTGGCGAGAGTTTCACTTTAAGCTGTGCTGGTGAATCAGCCAGCACACGCTTGTGTGTGGAATGTTTGCTGCTCAGGGGTTAAAACAAAGCATAAACAAAACATAAACACCGGAGTCACAGACACATGCATTTTACAAACGGCACAGTCAGGTGAGTCTTTGCTGACCCACATTTGCTTCTCTGGGTTTCATTTGGCCAAAGATGATTACAGACAAAGGAAACACAAGAAAAAGTTAATTCTGTTTCTGTTTTCACAATGTCGGACCGGATTTTCTGTGCTGCTGCTGCGGTCAAATCTACTGTCTCTGCAGCTTAATCCAGATCCAAAAGCCTCTAAATCGTGATATTTTGAAATCTCCTCAAAAGCACTTTATACATGCAACGACAGGGAAACAAAATCAAACATCACAGTATTTTTGATTTTGCAGCTAGATATTGATATTTGAACCATATTGTAGTAATGACTGTTGAGCAGCTGCTCAGTTACAGTCCAAGGGGCCGATATAAAGTTTGCGTTGCTGCTTTAGGCCCTCAGTATGACTCCATCCAGTCTCTTGGTCTATATACACAAAAACACTGTTGTACCTGCTCACTTTCCACTGATAAACTGGATTCTGACTGACTATATCGAGAATTAAGTATGTGCCGATTGGATCCTTATCCTCTATCGCCACATGTGATGAAGAGGTGTAGAAGAGGGACCATATCAGTGACAAACGGAAAGAGTCAAACAAATCTAAATACATGATGATACCTTACTTGCTACTATTCTACTAAAACCTTTTTGTTCATTTAAAAATATGAAGTAAATGTCACTATTTTACAACACTATTTAAACACAATGGCTTTACAAGGCCTGCTTGAACAGTGTTAAATAAAATATGTATTAACTAAGGAAATATCTGTTCAAGAAACAACCAAATAAGGCTCAGAATCTGGTCAACAATAATGCTGTTGACAGTTTTGACACTTATGATACTTATTACAACAGACACATAACATTTTGTACACAAAAATGAAGGTTTCAGGTTCACAAAAATAATTATGAAAAGTAGACTACTGACAATGATTATGTTAACTATCAGTCTGTCATTATATCCCATCACAGTTTCTGTAAGCCCAAAATGACAGTAAATATGTACATTTGACAAGCTGGACCAGTTGATTAATTAAACATCAGATTAGTTTCAATTTAACCATGTTGATTGAACAATAAACTCTATATGATATGGCATTAATATAATGCATATTAATTCATACATAATTTGTCAATCTGAATGAAATCATTATTCACACAGAGTACTTTTAATTGTAATCAGACACTCAAGTTTTGATCATTCACTTCAACATTAGAATGTTGCTGGTGTGTGTCTGCTGCCAGGCTGTGCCACAAACAAATCTGACCAAGCTTGACACAGAGTGTCCCTGAGCTCACTGGCCCCAGAGAGGATCTGATACACAACATCTTGTAATCTCACAAATCTAAATGCTAATGCAGGCGGAGGCTGGCGAGGTGGAGGAAGTTTATCAGGCTGTGATGTATGCAGAGTGAGTGAGCACCAAATCTAGTTATGTGGCTCATTTAAAGTTCTGCTCATATATGTTTGGACCTTATATGAAACATGTGATTATATGGAAACTTCTCTGCCTCCTTGAACTCCCCTGGCTTATGTAGACATATTAAATGCAGTATTTGCTCTAATAGTGAGCATTTATTTCAGTGTTAAGTTGTTATTTTTACTTGGATGAGGCTTAAACTCTTTCCAACGATATGTCACCAGTGGGATTACCAGCACAAGTGATGTGTCCAATTACATCTACATGTATCACTCTCAGTACCTGCTGCAGGTCTAAAGACAAGAGAACACAAATGCTCCTTCATATTAAGTGTCTTTGGAAAATAAACCGTACGCATGCAAGGTGACTTCAGAGTAGGTGACGGTCGATGCACCTGAGACCTACTGAATCCAAACCTTCACACCAGTGCAATAAACCCCCATCCCAGAACTGAAGGGCAATAAACCCCCCACTACCACACCTCATATACATACTCACCTGAATCTTGCGTCTATTTACCTTGTTGTATATATTATACTATTGCTGTATATATTTTAGTATTGTTGTAAATATTCATACTTGTCCATATTTTATATTGATTTGTCAAACAAAGAGCTGCTATCTGTGTTTCGTTGTTTTTTCTGAAACAATGAGTATAAAAATCTATTCTATTCTAATCTATTCTGCAGATCTTTTGCCAAATACTGTGTTGCCATGACAACCAGCAGTATCTCCCTGTTTCCTCCTGACCTGATTGGAGGCTTTTGTACAGCTCTCTTCACCAATGGCTCCATGTAACTTAGTTTTGATCAAAGTCAAAACAGGAAATTAGCTTTTGTGTTTTTTTTGTTTATTAAAATAACAAATAAGGTGTTCTGTTTCAGCCAGAAGGATAACGATATCAGCTAACGGGAGCTGTCTTTGTGTGTTGCCCTCTTTAGGCCCCACATTGCCCAGACAGGCTCCCCAGGTTCAGAATGGCCCCACACCAGAGGAGATGGACATGCAGAGAAGGTAAGGACCACACAAACAGAGATAGGGATTTTATGTTCTCACTTTTGGTCGCGCTGAGTTAAATCAAATCAATCTTGCCGCGTAGATGTGTATTTTCTGTTCCCACTTCCCAGAATCAAACAAAGCCATAACATGCACAGTGTATGGAAAAGGGAAGAAGAGAGATCCTTCACCTGATAAAGACAAAAGATCTGAATGTTTGGGGCAATACTTCGAACATTGTCGGTGAATTTAAATGGAGAGTGTGTTCACCTTGTTTCTCTATCTCTGCAAGTACCTTACATTTCTATTCTTTTTTTAGATCCATTAATTTCAAAGTAATATCAATCTCACCATCAAGCTGTTGGTGTCCCACACAGACTCACACACACACAAAACCCTGCATGCTCGTAGTTGTTTTTCTTCTGCATACAAGGCCACCCTTTCCCTCAGGTAATTATGAGGCTCTGGAACAGCTAGAAAACACACAACACATGTATTCACACACACACACACACACACACACACATACACTCTGTCTCACATACAAACAGACATAGAGCTGATATTAATGGAGGCCAGCTGTTGGCCAGGGTTTGGAACCTGTTCACCAGAAAGTATTAATTAGACTACATTACCCATACACACGTGTACTCGGCATCTATGTATTTAGAAAATGTCTTTCTTGCATGGCGGACTGGCACCTGCTCTCCCCGGTATTTCGCCAATGAGGGCTTTAAAGGAGTCTGATTCAACTGTTGATAGCGGGAGCATGTTCTCAACAACATACCTGTCTATCATTGAATTCAGCTCAGTCTGTGTCACAAGTTTTTGTGAAGCTGGAGCAGAAAAATCCAGCTTTAGCTGCTTGGACAGCTCCGTGTCCTTCGTTGTTAGCAGAGCTCACGTTAGCCTCACCTGGCCTGCTATCATCATCAACAGTCAACAACGGTGTTTTTGGCCACTAGTGTTGTAGAAGCGTGTGCCGCTGAGAGATGCTTCATTAGATCAGAGTTTCTTACAACGGACGTGGAGATTAAAGTGGTGTCTGTACTTCCACGTTAACGTTCCCTCCGGACTCGCCTTGCTGCAGCTTACCTCTGCTAGTTTGTGTGTGAGAGGGTGCTGTGTGAGTGTGTTGTTTGTGTGTAAACTGAACCTCTGATTGGCTTACGAACTCTCACTCTACCTTAGAGAGCCAATCATCATCACTTATGCGGTTGTCTCGCCCCTCCCTCCTCCCTCACCAAAGCTGCAGCTTCTGTGGCTGAGAGCTGAGTCGGATGACAACAGCTTCAATGAGCAGCTTCAGTTTGTAGCGACACATTTAATTGTCAGTAATGGTAACGGCGTTGTGGCGATGGAAATAGTAATTAGTTAGATTACCCGTTACTGAAAAAAAGTAACGCCGTTAGTAATGCCGTTTATTCTAACGCCGTTATTTCCATCACTGCCAAACAATGATGACTGATTTAGTAACCAGTTCAGAGAAAGCAGCTGGTGCACACCATGTTGTAATGTCATGAAAGGCACCTAGACAAACTTAACATTGTCAGAACATCAGTGTCCACTGCATAACAAACACATCTTAAGGAAATACTTGAAGGTGCAATATGTAAGAAAGAAGTTCAAAACATACAAAAATTAGCTAAAATAATCAACAGAATGTGGACAAATACCAGTTTTGACATTATGTTAAAGGAATTTACATATAGCGTTGTACAGATATATACTGAAGTTTGCATGCTAACCAGCTAGCCGCAGGCCTGAAAAGCTCTTTCTCCCAGTGGTCGAGAAAAGTGGTGTACACATGAATATTCTCCAGGGCTGTGTCCGAAATCACTCACTACTCCCTATATAGTGCACTACATAGTGACTACGCCATTTTGTAGTGCTGTCCAAATGTCTTGTGGGAAATATTATACCCTATATAGCAGGGCCACTGGAAGTGATTTTGAACAGGGAGTGCTGTGAAAAAAAATGTTTTTTGGACAAAAAACCAATGAGCCTATAGGCCTATTTAAAATACATTTAAAAAATAAATAAATAGATTTAGATTCACTACTTTATTGTCACATACACTTCAGTGCACACAGCCAGAGCCTGTAACACAGAGACATCATCAGTTCTCAAATGACTATGCGCTATTAATTAAACTTCACAATAACGCTATATCAATGCAATAGATTTGGTCAGCTGGCATAAACCTGGGTCAATGCACCATCTACGTTTATGTCACACGTGACTCTATTAGCTCCAAATCCTTTTACGCACACCACAAGGAAATTATCTCTGACTATTTAAGCACATTATTGAATAGCTCTCCACATCCAATATGCAAAGATCAGACGCACAAAATAACACTTTCCGTCTCCATCTCCAACCTTTTTACGCACACCACAAGGAAATTATCTCTGACTATTTAAGCACGTTATTGAATAGCTCTCCACATCCAATATGCCAAGATCACATGCACAAAATAACACTTTCTGTCTCCATATCCAACCTTTTTACGCAAACCACAAGGAAATAATATCCGACTATTTAAACGTTATTTAACAGTTCTCCGCATCCATTACGCACAGAACACACAATCAAAACAACACTCTCCATCTCCATCCCCACCACCGTGCAAAAATACTCTAGTGTGACATTAATCTGCATGAATATATGAAGGTGCGCGGCGGCACCAGGCTCTTAATTTGAGCTACAGGCCAGGTGCCCTGGTTACAGGTGTCAAAATGTCGAGGTGCGCTCTGGGGTCGTGGAGATAAAGTCTCTCATGAGGGGACGAATGTCCAGGGAGTTCAGAATGTCTGTGTGCGCATGCATCAGCGAAAGGTGTGTGAGTCTTTTCTATGACATGGTGCTGCGTACACGTCTTCAAAAGACGCAAGGCGGAGAAGGTGCGCTTGGATGAGGCCACGGACATGGATAGGCACAGACATAACTCGATCAGTTTTTCTGTCTCTGAAAACACAGCTCTTGTTTGTGGCTGGAGCTTTGTCAAACATAATGCTACATCTTGGACTGTGACACACTTATACCCTCTGTCTTTTTTGACATCGGCAAGCTGCTGGCAATGCTTGGCCCAAGGATTTTGAGCTGGAGTTAAAGGCGGTCTGTGTCAACTTTTGTCCAATCACGCGAGGTTGGGTTGTGGGTGCTGGGGCTGGGCCTGTCAGTGCAACTGCAGGCAGAGGCGGACAGTCTCCTCACTCTGGCTGCTCTCCGTTGTCGTGGTTGCGGTACTAGTGCTCTTCTTCACTGGTGGTGGTTTTCCAAAAAAATCCGAAATGCGTTTCTGTGCCTTGTTTTCCTCTTCGTTTCTGTCAATAGACTATGTAAATTTACTAGTCTACTGCAGCTATGGATGTATGCTGCATGGAGCGAGCGAGAAACCTCTTTACTCGGCGGCCAACCACTAGCCTGCCTGACGTTGACAACTAACTTCCGTGAACCTGTGCTGATTAGGCTTAAAAATGATTACATTTAAAATCCAAAATACACGCAATAGCCTACGTGTGTCAAAATCATTTCCCAAAATATTCATAATGAATTTATAAATTGTGCAAAATATTTTTTATACATTTTTTAAAAATCTCCCTCTCACCCCCAACACCCCCACTTCCCGCGGCCATGCAATATAGTGCACTCAAAGTATCCGACAATGCATCGCGAAAAGTAGTGTACAACCGATGGTCACTAACCAAGCAATATTTACTATCATGCATTGCGCAGTGGACGAACGCATGAAAGTTTCAATTCACGTTTCAACTGCACGACAGTAGTGACGTCATTAATGGCGCCGGAGTAGTGTCCGAAAGTGCGTTTTTTTCTGCCGTTGAGCTCACTATATAGTGCACTATGTTGGACTCCCCTATGTAGTGACTAGGGAGTAGGGAATGAGTGGGTGATTTTGGACACAGCCCTGGTAGTCTGGCTAGCTGCACAGCTAACTGAGTTTGCAAGCTAACAGTTGTTCCTGTCATTGATGCATAACAAATACAGTTAGCAGTTACTGTGGTTATATGCTGCCCCTAGTTGTATGAATTCAAGGTTCCTACATATAGCCCCTTTAAGTATAAATAATAATAAACGTAATGAATGCAGATACTCCCATCATGGCAAAAGTGCTCTCTGATGGGAGATCTGTGTCCGACCATTTCTATAACTTTCTGAGACCACTGAACCTGACATTCAAACCCACCTCACGCTGTGACCAGCCTTCAGGCCAGCTGAGTGATTTAAGGGAGGGACCAGGGCCTGAACATCTTCTTTCATTTCGAGCACTACTGTGATGGAAATTGTGTACTTCATAAGGAGAGATGTGAACTGAAGTCTTACATAGGAATGTTCAATGTAACTGTTTAACATGACCTGTAGCTTGTGACCTTGTTTTAGGTTGTTTTATGACCCTTTGTGTTGTTATATGACCTATGTAAGGTATTAAGTGACCACTGAGAGTTATCACTTCCTTCTCTGTGAATTATTCCTTTAAGTGCAGGGCATAAACTAGTAACTATTAGAGTAAAAACACACCCACAGAGAGGGATAAATACCATGCTTTTCTCCTCAGACATTGAGTCTTCACTTTGTAACAGACCTGCGTGTTGCTCTGTGAATGCTCCTCTTGTACAAGATTAAAACCTTGTTTGAACTTTGAGTTGACTCCGATCTTCTTACTCAAGTTCTAAATTATCGCAGAATTATTTTAACAACTACTATTTGTCTTTCTTCATGTGTCCAACCAAGTGCTTCCATGAGAGACTGTCTGATCTGCCATTATCCAAATATTCACACAATATGGCATTGGGACTAGGTGTAAACACTTTTGATGTCCAACGTGGTCAGAGAACATCTCATAGAGAGACCGCCTCGTCCCTCTGAGGGTTATCTTAAGCTGCACTCTCCACCATCATCACTGAAACAGTCGATGAAGGAATATCTTTTGGAAGAATGCTGCTCATTAAAGTAGGTCATAAAAGATTTTAAGCCTCTCTGGAGGTTGATGGTGGCCCTACACCATTCGCACTTAAGCATTTTTTTATTTGTACATACAGTATAGAAGTCAAAATGTTAAAGGCCGATTGAGTGTATACATTTAAATCAATCAACATTAAAAGAGAAGAAATCATAGGCTGATAATGATGAAGATGACATGAGCAATGCAGCGCCACCTAACCAAAACAACCCATGATTTTTCTAGCCATTCTCACACACACACACACACACGAATGGACACTCTCACAGAGGGGACAGCCATCAGGAGCAATATGGGGTTTCAGTATGTTGCTTAAGAATACTTGGCTGGGGATCAGACTAACAACCCTCTGATTAGTGGACGACCTGCTTTACTTCCTGAGCCACAGCCACCACTCCACTCAGACGTTTACTCATTCACAAAAGACTCAACATTTGCTTTAATAAAGTTTGACACTTTAGACGACTGGCTTTGTGTATCAGGCACTTTTGTTGTATTTAGTGATTGGTCTGATAAAGCTCTCAGGGAGGACTTAGTTTCTCAGTCGTGGTTAAGACTTGGATGTTGATGGAAACATTGTGAACAAGTTAGATGCACAATGACTCCAAGTGACAACTTTTGCATATTCAAAGTGTGACACGGCAGATGTGGCTCAAGGGTAGAGCCAGCATGTTGTTATTGGAAGGGTTAGGGTAGGTTGCTGGTAAGATTCCCCTGGTCTGCATGCCGAAGTGTCCTTTGGCAAGATCCTGTACCCCAAACTGCTCCTGATATGCTGGTCAGCACCTTGCATGGCCACCACCACAATCAGTGTATCAATGTATGTATGCATTACTGTATGTCACTTTGGACAAAAGCGTCTGCTAAATGACCTAAATGTGAATGTACACTACTTTTTGTTCCATTGTGGGAGCAATTTTTGAGTGTTGTTCCCGACACCGGAAGCCCACTTGTGGTGTGGGATCCACATACTTTGTGGGGGCCAAAATGCTGGACCTCATAATGTAAAACTTATATTTTCTTTTCTCTGCCTGTGTGAAAGCCATCATCACCCACACACTCACACACACTTTGTCTTTACTTTAGTTTAGTGTTCCCTTTGTTCTGATCTAGCCTTCCTGTTCAGTTACAAATTCATCTGAGTTAATTTGGGTGTGAATGGACCTGGTGTCAGTCTCAGCTGATCTGGACCAAGGCAGATTCCCTCCGGATGAATGATGCTAAAATAGATAATTCATTCTGTCATTATTCAGACATGCAACCTCTATATGTGTTATTTCTTTATTTGTCTCTCTCTGACACATATACTCACAAACAAGTAGTAAAAGCATTCTTCAGGTATGAGTCAGTGCTTCCTCTAATTGTGTTTTGAGGTAAACTTGGATCTGCCAGGAGTTTTACAGACTCTGTAGGTGAGAGAGAGTCTGATGGATGTGGCTGCCAGCTCCCTCCTCCCTTCTTCTCTGGTTCTTTCTTTTCCCTCCCTCTTGTTGCTTTCTGACTTTCACCCTTTTGTCTCTGTTTAGCTTCATTTGTCGTTCCTCCCCTCCTCCCCTCTCCCCTCTCCCCCTCGGTTCCAGTCACGCTCCACATTTAGCAGTGGATGACAGACAGGCAAGCGAGAGGATCAGTGACTGAGGTCATCTGCTGATACAGAGGCCAGTATCAGCCTGGTGGGAGAGCAAGTAAAGGATGTGTGGGGCAGAGTGAGAACAGGGTGATTGAGGGAGAGGAGGAGGAGTGAAGAGAGAAGTGTAGAAATGAATTGGCAGCATGCTCTTGCATCAAGCCTTGTGCTTCTTTAAAGACCAACTAAACCCCTCAGTTTTGGATGACGTGCTCTAAGCTGGGAATTCCAAAAATGCCTTGATTATGGGCGGGGCTCCAGGAGAACTCTCCGATTCCCCCCTCCCCCTCCCCCCTAACCGTCACCACACTCACACGCACAGAAAAAAAAAGGGTTTTTTTTATTTATTTTTTATTTTTTATAGGAGGGGGCGGAGCTAACCGTGGTGGACTGTGACGAAAGCTGCCTCCAAAACGTCATCTGCCTCCATCTCAGCCAATAGGAAAATTCGATTGTAATAACCGGGTTTCAACCCATAGAGGGCAGTCACACTTACATTTTTACTACAAAATACGCAAATTGAAATACTTCGACTAAAATGTCAAGAGTTGGACCAGAATCACTCAGCAACACTACTTCATACCCAAATACACTGGTTTTCAGCAGAAAAAAGTGGTTTGGGGGTTTAGTTGCTCTTTAAAGGAAAGCTAACAAATTGTAAGTATTGGAAGATGCTGAAGGTCTGTCTGGCAAACAAACATTATCAGGTTGTTCTTCAGATAATCAGTATGCCGCTGTCAGTAATCCTGCCAGTTCTGTTGATTGTTTATTGGAAGTTTAAGGACTGAAAACATCTGCTCACTAACACCTGCTTGAAATTATTATCTAAGCTTTTCATCATAAACCTATATTCAAGGCATTTCATGGATTTAATGTAACATAAAAACTGTGAAGTTTTGGCTGACCTCTAAGTTACAAATAAGTTACAAATCTGCTGTTCACCTTTTCCAGCTGTTTGCACACTGTGCATATCTTAAACATTGTGACATAGTACTTGCTGCTGCAACAAGACCAATGCTTGTCACACAGCTATCGCAGTTCCAAAACTTGTCAAGAATAGTCAGCTCCGATGGATTCTGTATCTATTTGATGATGGATGACGCTTTGCCATTCAGATGTGCCATGTTGAAACCGTGGAAATAAACCACTGTTTAGCTAATTCATATTTTGTGTATGTACAAACCTTCATCAGCCTACATCAGTATGTTTTACCTGCATCCTCAGACTCATATTTTAACACCTTATTTATCATCTGTGCTGTGACACATCAGATTTTTTTAACAAGTGATGCAGCTAATGCAAAAATAGATTTATGCTTCCCTCTATTCCTCATAGAGAAGTTATCCCTGTGCATTTTTGTAAGCTTCTCTGTTTTATCCTGATTTTATAATGTACTGATGACATCACACGCTGACTGACTGGATCATCAGCTTTCAGGAGGAAGCTGGAGATGTGCCAGTGTTTTGTTTACAGATGTGGGATTTCATTCGTTTTTATTTGTTTAATCTTCAGGTACATTTTCATCATGACTATAACCACGATAATAACCATATAACAATATAACATATATCAAACAGGAGGTTAACTCTACAATTGGTTAAAAATCACAAATGACCAGGGTATCGGGGACTCATTATATTGAAAACCTAGCAGCATCACTGCATATAGAGTGTCATGTAATTTATGTGAAAAAGAAAAAGGCTCAATATTCAGCTCCCTGCTTACATGATTTAACAATATCCTTTACGTAAATTTTAATTTCTGCCAATTCTGATACCAGCACCAGAGGTTGATATTGTACACATTGCTTGTTCACTGTTATATACGGAATCATCCTTTCATTCTGTTACATCATTTTAGCAGCATAAACCGCAACATACAGTCAGAGTTTCACCCAAGAGTTTCCACCATGGATTCTTAACCCTCTAAACACAGCTTCACAGACACATGTTAATGGCACAATAGGGAAAATATTCTGTCTAAGATGTTTGTCAGATTATTTGTAACCTTCCCTTTGATGACAGTATTGGGCTCACTTAACATGACCTCTCATGTCTCACTTCATTAAGTTACCATGCTTTTCCTCACACGTGTGTCACACTGAGCCACGGAGCCTGAAATGGAGATGGAAGAGGAGAGAGAGGAAAGAAAAAGTTGAACATGGACATGGATGAGTGTTTACAAATGGGAGTGAGAGTGGTGATCCTCCTCTCCTCGTTCCTCTCTGCTTCATTGGAAAACATCAACTCACCAATGAAGGACCACGTCATTCCTTAGTGATCACACATGTTCCATCAGACACATTCCACACTCATCGATGTGGCCTCCTCCAGCTCACTTGTGGGTCTTCACTCTGTGTGAGGAGTAAACATTGACATTATTCATCCATTGAGAGGATGGAAAATTCAAATGTCTCTGTATTGAGGTGTTCCGCAGGGTCACATAACAGTGAAATATGATGCACATCTTCCTCCATCTATTTAATATAGGTGGAGGAACTACGACTATTACATTGCTTCTGTATTCCTCCTTTTCTTTGAGAGGTAAAAAAAAAGCCATATTCCTTCAACAATGATTGATGGATTGATGGAAATATTCATTGCATGTGCGATTGGATTCACGGATGACTGAGGGGAAAGAGAGCGGATAAACCACCTGTTAAGAAATGCAGGGTACTATCCTCAGATTAAAAAGACATGAGCTGGAAATAATAGGATGTGTGTATAAATAGAAGTGTGGTGTGTGGGAGCAGGGAGTGTGTGTTGGGAGAGAGAGGAAATGTGTTGCATCGTCTTGAATGAAAGAATGAAATGAAATAGAGGAAAAGAATGTGAATATGTGTGTTAGATTTGTGTTAGCTCTTAGTGTTAAGCTGCCGGTATTTAACACTCTCAGGGTGAAAACACCAGGAGCTGCTAACACATGACATCATGACACATGACATCAGCATATATTCTTAAATGACAGTCAGAGTTTTTGATATGTTGTATATGTACATCTTGCCCCTGTAACCAATATGTTAGCTTGGCTTTGTTAACAAGGTTGGGGTCTTATGTTAGTAGGACGCAAGACACAGTGTGCGAGTGTGTGTGCATATATTGCACACTTGGATTAGATCCTCGCTCGAGTAGGTCCTTATGGTCCATCTGGGCTTGTATCCATTCAGTCAGCATTTCCTGGTTGTGTGACCCTTTCGAGCGAGCTGCGGTGTAGTGGCCAACAGATTTCACCAGACTTCAGTGTCCTTGATGAATTAGCACAGTTGTCACTTGTGGCAAAGAGGCAAAACCATAATTTGACAACATTTTTGCTCAAGGAAAAGAATGATTTAACAATCAAGGCAATATTGCAGTGAAAAGTCCTCCGAATTTAAATTCAAGTGATATCAACCAAGATATATAGCCACTGGCAGTGGAAAGTATGACCTTGATTACCCTACTTGCTAATTTATTTAAAGGAAGGAACTTTTTTGTTGATTCTGGCCGCTTCTGTGGACAATAGGAGTGAAAGAAAGACACAACATATTTTCAATACTATTTTCATTTTTTAAACACAGCTGTTTGCAGGTTATCTGGAATATGACAACGGTGAAGAAAACTAAACTTTTTGTCATGCCGTACCACTAGACTACAGAGCGTCTTCCCTTGGGCATCATCAGCACTCTGCCATAAAAAAATAATTAGAATATTATAACTTATCCAACCTGGATAAGTTGGATTTCGAGCCAGTGACAGGCATTAAGAATAACTATAACAACTTTACAGGATTATGCAATCTTCTCCCTGATTGTGACACAACCTCAGAGTGGCTTTGAATTCTAGATAGATGCATGGACATGCTGTATGTGAAACTTGAGCGTCTGAGTGTCATGAATTACATAATTGAATACAATATTTGTTGTTGTTTGTAATTGTAGAAAGATGAACTATCAGGATGAAACTGAACAAAGAGAGCGTGTTTGTGTCATAATGTGTCATGGGGAACTCTGGATTAACTAATGGCTGGCTTGTGGGACAAAAGTGTGCATGTCTCTATTGAACAATCTGTGGTGGATTGATGGTGACTGCATTGAAGACACCTGTCCATTAAGACTGGTGGGGAGGGCTGCTAAAGTCTCAATTTCTGTGTTTAAAATTCTTGTATTAGATGTTTCATTTCAGTCCACTCTGTTTGTTGGTGATCTATTTCTCCTTTCTTCCTTGTTGAGTTTTGTTGTCATTTAGTTCATGTGTGATGTAGTGTTGTTCTGTTTCATTATCACTGTTGAAGGTCAGATGGTTGGTTAGATAAATCCCTCAAGTTTGTCTTCACTGCAGCTTTTTTGGAGTGAAAAGGTGAATGTTCATGAATGCTACATTATCTTGTTTTTTGATAGACTTTAATGAAGGCATGCAATCAACCTTCTTTGATCTTTTAGTAGTTCTTGCAAAGATTTGAGGTGTGTTTGGGTTCATAGTCCCGCTGCAGTATTAAATCATGTCCACCCATGGCTCAACTAAAGGTTTGTAAGATGGCAGCATATTGAAGTCTAAAACACTTTTAAGAAACTGGATTAGTTGTATCCAACGTGTGACAACACCCTCAGAGCATCAGTACATCAAGCTTTGTTCCCTGAAAGTCAGAAAAGTAAAAAGAATGACAGAGAATGACACTACAATGTTTGAACACACAGTAAACATGGCGGTGGTGGGAAGATTCAAGTCTGGGGCTGTTTTGCCTCCTCTGGAGTCGTATCCCTGTCCAGAATTGACCTAACCCTGACCAAGGAGATTCTTCAGTGACATGTTACACTCTCTGAAGAAGGATTCACACTGCAGCAGGATAATGAGCCCAAACACACCTCAAAGTTTTGACAGAATTACATGAAGACAAAGAATGAATGAAGTAGTAATACATTCTCAAAGACTGCAAAAGAGAATATGTTCACTAGTGGTCTGACTCTTCTGTCTCTTTGTATATACATATATGTATCTATGTATATACACATACTGTATATATTGTTCATTTACATTTTTCCCAAACCACATGGTGCCTAATCTAAATGGAGCTGCAAAATTATAGTTAAATGCATAATAAAGGATTTATTAACCTAACTTTAGATCCAGTAAAAAAAGCATAGCTAACTGTTGTCTGGTGGGAGAGAGTTTCCAAAGGCAGGGGGGGCAGATCGGAAGGACTTTAATATACTGTTATATTACATATATACATATATAACTACTGTTTTTATCCCTTCTCATCATTTGTGTAGCTAATACACTCAGCCGTTAATCTAAAGTAATGAACTGTATTGAAGAGCCTTTGCAAACCTTTGATCTTCACAACCTTACTACAGATCCTATTGTAGTATTATTTGTATTCTGTCTATGCAGCTGCCCTCCTTCTCTTAATTTCGACGGTGAGACGTTTGATGTTTCCAATATTAAGCCAAATCCTTTCTGACTCTGACTCAGTCATAGTAAGTTGTTGCAAAGAGGAAAAGGAATATGTGTGCATTTGCATGTATGTCTGTGTGCAGGGATTCAGGCCGTGCCACCGCCCACACTCCCTTAGCAACAGTTTCCCTGGCAACTCTTGTCAGGAGGCAAGTGAGACGCCAGTTAAAGCATGCAGGTGGCTTTTCACAGCTTTGAATCCTATGACATTTCCCTGCAAGGCAGAGAGGGACTAGGAGGGAAGAGTAACCTGTTTTAGGTTCTCCCATCAGAGGCAGTGCAGACAGGACTTTTAATGTGACAGTCATTGCAACAAATATTGACAACTGTCAATAGTTCATATTTACATTATCTGCCCTCGATTTTAACTTTACACAAAAGATTTTTCGAAAATATGAAGGGTTAGTCTACTCAAATCTGCATCTCAATAGATTTGAAAGGTGACTGTTAAAAGTTTCTTGTTTGCTCAAACCGTGTTACAGTTGACTCCATTGGTGACAAAGTGCAAAATAAATAATGTAAATGTAAATATATGTAAAGCATGTGGATCCAGGAGGATGACTGAGCAGGCTGAGACATCTCCAAGTGGTACCTATGCCACATGACCTCCTTTCAAGCATGGTGGCCAAATAAGTTTATTATGGGGGGGGAAATCCGGACCAACACTTTTCATTTTATCACCACTGTTGCCAAGACACTCATAGACAACAGCTGCCTTGCTAATCAGAGCAATCAACTTCTTTTTGATCGTCCTGTAATTCCTAAACTCCACCAGCTTTTCACTCTGTTTTACAAACCTCACATGGATGTTGAACATAAATGATGGTTAGTTACCAGCCAACTTTGCTGCTTGACAAATTGTACCAGCTGTAGCAGCTACAGCTTGCCAGCAATTGGCTGCTGGCTGTTGGCAGTTTTGCCATCTTAGCGTAGAAAAGAGTAATCTGAGTCTGTAGAGTGTGGAACCCCTTCTGATCTGCCTGGTTAGACTGATTTTAATACCATCACACGGACACATCATGATCTGGTTTTAATCATGAAGCTGCAGCAGAGTGCTTTTACAGTGCATAGGATCCCACAGGGACGTATTTGCTATCAGGGGGAATATATTACTGTAGATGGGGGAAGCCCTCAGAGGAGACTGTAAAGTCCTCTGAGACATGGCCCTGCCACGTTTCCATCGGCCATAAATCCAGGTTACCTTGCGATTCTGTAATTACATCATTAAACTACTGAGACTCCGTGAGAACTGGGGCAATTTGTGTGCGTGCGTGCGTGCGTGCGTGCGTGCGTGTGTGCGTGCGTGCGTGTGCAGCCATCAAGCCTTGTGTCTTGGGTCAGGTTTTGATCCAATCTAATCTTTTAAATTTCATTCAATCTTTCTTTCCAACACCTCCTTTATTCTGCCCATCTTTCCATACCCTGGAGCTCCTGCTCTCTGAGTCGATTGAGGCAGAAGACACACTTGGATGGGGAAAATTCTTATGCTGTGCTCCACTCAATCTCCAATAAAAAAATCCCTTTTATACCTCTGGCTGGCATCATATAGGTCAGGATATTCCTGCAGAGCTGATACGTGGATGTGAGCATTCTGCAGCCGTGTCACAGCTAAGCTCTGCAGGTTTGAGGGAATAAGCTTGAGTGATGCTTCTATTCATTTAGATATAGATAGATACTTTATTTATCCCGAAGGAAATTCAAGTGTCCAGTAGCATACAAAATACAAAACATACATTAGACATACATTTAACATACATTAAACTAAAATTAAAAACCCTAACCTTAAGGATACAATTGAAAATAGAATAAAAGATAAAATATAAAGATAAAATGAACAGTGGCTACAGTTAACAGTGCAAAACGGTAGACAGTGCAAATGAAAGTGAAGCAGTGCAAATGGATGTGCAAATAGAGGTAGAGATTGTCCATTGTCTATTATCTATTGTCCTCCCTGCCTTTACTGAGAGCTGTTGTAAAGTCTGATGGCCAGGGGGACGAAAGAGTTTTTGAGTCTGTTGGTGGAGCTGGACTGGGACAGCAGTCTGCCACTGAACACACTCCTCTGTCTGGTGAAGGTGTTGTGCAGAGGGTGGTGGGTGTTGTCCAGTATGGACAGCAGTTTGTCCAGGGTCCTTCTTTCAGCCACTGTCACCAGAAAGTCCAGCTCTGTGCCCACAACTGAGCCAGCTCTCCTCACCAGTCTGTCCAGTCGGCCGGCGTCTCTCTTGCTGCTTCCTCCCCAGCAAACCACAGCATAAAAGAGGACGCCGGCCACCACAGACTGGTAAAACATCTGCAGCAGTTTTTTGCAGATGTTGAAGGACCCTAGCCTTCTCAGGAAGTACAGACGGCTCTGCCCTTTCCTGTGTAAAGTGTCCATATTTGCTGTCCAGTCCAGTTTGTCGTCCAGCTGCAGCCCCAGATATTTGTAGGTCCTGACTACCTCCACATCAACCCCCTCGATGGACACAGGTTGGGGATGTGGTTTCTTCCTTCTGAAGTCAACCACCATCTCCTTAGTCTTGGAGTTGTTCAGCTGCAGATGGTTGGACCTGCACTATCTCAAAGTACCAGGCTCCTGTACTCCCCCTCCCGTCCATCCTTGATACAGCCAACTATCGCAGTGTCGTCCAAGTATTTCTGCATGTGGCAGAGCCCGGAGTTGTACTGGAAGTCAGATGTGTACATGGTGAAGAGGATGGGAGAGAGCACGGTCCCCTGTGGTGCTCCGGTGCTGCTGTCCACAGTGCCTGACGTGCAGCCCTTCAGTCTGACGTACTGTGGTCTCTCCGTGAGGTAGTCCGTAATCCATGTCACCAGGAGTGGGTCCACTCTCATCTCTGTCAGCTTGTCTCTCAGCAGGTGCGGCCGGATGGTTTTGAAGGCGCTGGATGTAGACTTGGTAGAGCTGAAGAAAGGAAGTAGCATTTGGCCCCAGAAACATTTTTAAAGTTACATCAGAAAGAGGATTATACTTTAGATGCAGTCATTTACTATCAGAAAGGGACCAAATAAGAGATTATGTTAAACCTTCAATACTGTCAACACCAACATGCTACCCACTTAATTCTTACACAGTCATTTTGATTCTCGGCAGCATGTACACTCTTGAAGCTCCACCCATCCAAACAACATTGTAAACCAAGTGCACCCCCTCATGGAAACAGCATGAAATGCACCCTGCAACACCTCAAACCTGCTGAGGTGTGGTCCCAGGAAAACTGACAAAGAGCTTGTGGCATCAACCCAACGTCCATCCCAATCTAATAAAGCATCTGTGGGACAAGCCAGTGGCCCCATTGTGGATCAGACTTGGTTCTGACCAGTCTAATCATGGACATAGGTCCTCTAGGGGTGTTCTTTGGTGACTGGCTCCAGGCCGTTGCCAGTGGATCCTTTGGGTCCTGTGGGTTGCGGGGTGCAACCTTTATGGATTGAACTTGTTCTGGCACGACTCATGGATGCTCAGTCAGTTTGGGGTTTAGGAATTTGGAGGCCAAGTTAATGCATTGAGCTCTTGGTCATTGCATGTGCAATGAAAAAATTTGCCAGTGAAGCGGATTAGGGTTTTCTGCCACAACTTCACATACTTCCAAGGTGCGGACAGTAAAGGTCTCAAGGGGTCAAAACTCCAGCAATATTTATATCCAATGTGTTTTGGATTGTGGATGAAATTGTGATACAGAAAGCCACTATCTATACATGGAATAATCAACTTCTCAAGTTCTATTAAGATCCTATTCTTGGTCTATTTGACACCTGCCTGGGAAAGTAGCTGAGTAGCTTGAAGTGCAAGTGTGTATTTGACACAGACATGATGATATTATTGGTTTGTCTGTTGTTTGAGAGAGTGTATGTTGGAATTTAGCCCCAGTTCCCATCATCTCTCCACCTGCTTGTATAATTTATGAATGTAACGCTCACTTATTTACAGCCAATGCAATTTATGACCAAGTAAATCATAGAATGTGACACAACAGTTGAAACTTCCCAATTAAATGAAATTTCCTGGGAACCGTGAGTGTGAGAACCTGACTGATTACAACCTCCCACAGTTTTGCCCTCCCCCTCTTTTTTTGTGCTCTTTCTTTTTATTTCCCTCATTCATACCAACAAACACACACACACACACACACACACACACACACACACACACACACACACACACACACACACATACACCTTTCCTGTACTTTTTATTTGTTCATAAAAATCCTTCATCCTTGAATCTTGAATTAAGATATTTATTTTATACTTTATATTTTTTTTCCATAAAGCACATTAGACTTTTCCTCTCGCTCAAGCGCTGCTCACATTGCTGTTGATTTCTACTTTCTACCACTGTTTGCATCCTGTGAAAGCTGTAGTCACATTTTTAGTCAGTCTTTTATACATCTATGGAATCCGAGTTGCATTTATAACCTCTGTTCTTTTATTTGGTTTTGTTCTCATTGGATATTCTTGTACAAACTGCTCTAACAGCAGCACAGTTTCCCCACAGGGATCAAAACAGTGTTTTCACCAGATTTCACATAGTAAACGGAAAATGGCATTGAGTCATTTTCACATGCACACACACACACACACACACACACACACACACACACACACACACACACACACACACACACACACACACACACACACACACTGCTCACAGTTTATCTCCACTGCTGCTGCTGAAGTGTCACACATGCACCGGTTCCTCTACTGCTGCCTTCTGCTGACACCTAGTGAGCAAACTGGGATCTGCAGGCACACTTTGGTGCTGAAAACCTGCAGGAAACCCTCCCTGAACACACCATACTACAGAATCATTAGCATCACATTTTGCATTAAAATTAAAAAACAAAACAAATGAGAGTTTTATCCTTGCCTCTGTTTTCCTATATTTGTCCTCACAGACACACTATTTGCAACAGGGTGCAGCCAAGGGAGGCTTTCCGCCACAGGCCATCCTTAACTCGATGTGTGTCTTTTTAATGTGCCCAAAACTGACTGTGGTTGCATAACAGCATGGCCATTGTGCCTAGAGCACTTCTTATATAATTACATGTCTTATATAATGACAACAGTAATTGCCTGTGGGTCAGGGGGATCAAGACAGGCTGACACTCTCTTCCTCCTTTCACTCATTCTGCTTGTCTTTGTCATTTCTTCCTCACATCCGTCCTTCTTCTATCTGTCACCTTATCTGTCTCTTAAAATCACTGGTGGAAGTTGACGTCTTTGACAAAGATCATGTGATGACTTATAGTCCTGTCCTGTCCCAAATCAGTTATATTGTGACATTTTAGAAGAGACACTAGATACAATTGGTGTTGAGAATTAAGCATTCATTTGTTTTTTCCTCTCCTCTACTGTTTCCTCTACTCCTGTCCTCTGCTCTTCCCTCCTTTGTTTTCTCTTGTCTCCTCTTCTCCACTTGTCTCCTGCCTTCTCCTGCCATTCACCCCTCTTCCCTTCTCTCCTCCCTTCCTCTCTCTACCTGTCATCCTCTCCTATCTTGTTTCCTCTTGTCTCTTCTGCTCCTCTCTTCCTAACCTCTCCTCTCCTCTCCTCTCCTCTGGTCTCCTTCTGTCAACCACTCCTCTCCTCACCTCCTCTCTCCTGTCCTCTCATCTCCTTTGCTCCTGTCATCATCTCCTCTCCTCTCCTCCTCCAGGCAGCTTCAGGAGCTGCAGAAGCAGAAGGATATGGAGCGTGAGCATCAGGAGCGGGAGCGCCTAGAGCGAGAGATGCTGGAGCGTGAGCAACAGGAGCGAGAACGTCAGGACCGGGAACGCCAGGAGAGGGAGGCGCAGGCAGAGAGGGAGCGAGTGGAGCGAGAGCAGCAGGAGCATGCCGAGCGTGAGCTGATGGAGAGGGAGAAGGCGGTGAGAGAGCGGATGGAGACGGAGCAGCAGGAGCAGTTGGACAGAGAGCAGCAGGACTGGGAGAGAGGGAGACGCATCTCCAATGCTGGTGAGTGATGCACTTTAGTTTCCTGCTTTTTCTTGCTACTCAACAACAAATACAAGAATACAGGTGTTCTTCAGACATTTTGATGCTTGTTTGGCATGAAGTCTTATAAGAAACCTAGATTCACTTGTGTACTACTTGACAAAGGCAGACTGCACACTGCATGCATACACCAGCTATAGTCCATATGGAATAAGCTCCCTTCCTTTATTAAATTCTCTCCAAAGTAATTTTGGAATGGAGAAAGTTTCTGTGAAGAACTGTGATGCTGATGCTTGGACTGAGATGAGTTTCAGTGTGTCCCGATCCCATACTACATCCTACAAAGACACACAACCACATTACACCAATCAGTGCTGCGCTTGACTGGTTACCTCTGAGATTTAAAACTGATTTTAAGATTTTACCACTTGTTCTTAAAGCCTTGAATGTTTTGGCTCCTGCCTATTTGGTTTGCTAACTCCCTATGCGCCTGACTGCTACTTGAGACCCTCAAGGCAGTGTCCTACTAATGGTTCCTGATCTCAGCTCATGACCAAAGGTGCTAGGCTTTATGTTTTTTTTTTAATTTTATTTCAGTATGAAATAGCCATCTAAATAAAGGCTTCTTAAAATGTTTGCCAGAAGAGTGCCTTGGGTTTTCTTTTCTTTTTTTACTTCAGTGTTCCCTACCAAAGAGCACCTTCAACACATTTTGTATGAACTTTGTGAGCCCTCTAGTCTTTTTCTTTCTGAAGAGTGCTATTTGCAGTTTGAAATACATGCTGTAATGCATGTCAGTCAAATGGACTTTAGAGCAACGGTCCAATTACATTTCTCAGATGAACATCACCATGTTTTTCCAAGCCTGTGATTGTTATTTTATACATACTGATGTTTTACCAGCATCCAGTACAGTGTTAACTGTGAACACAAAACATACTCTATACTAATGAATGGAGTTGGGACAGAGCATTCGTCTTAGATAGTAAGAGCATGTTAAATATTGATCTGATATCCCGACTGAAATTGTCCTTAGTTTAGGTTCAATCCTTGTCCAGTAAATCTGTCTATTGCTTGGAGTAACTCCTAATACTGAGGCATGAATTGTGCTTGAATATAATATAAAAATTGTCTCACACCCAGTCTAGTGACACTCTAAAGTTGCAGATGAACATGCTTCCAATAAAGTGAGCTCCTCTGAGTCCAAAACAGTTCAAAAAGGCCACTAGATGGAGAATGCAGCATTGGAGGTGGATACCTTCTGATTGGAGACGTTTTCGGTCTCTTCTCCCAGTCAGTGCTAGGACATTCTGCTCATCTGCCCATAGGCTGGACAGGCGCCATGAACAGATTGCTAAGGCACTGGGGCATGGGGGAAATGAATGTGTGAGTCTTTGCACGTGACTTGGGCGATTGCATTATCTTTGAAAACGCTGCTAGCTCTTACACCAGTTACACACACACACAACCAAAAATATAATGAAGACATACTTGTGATAGTGTGCAGAACAGCTTGGTGCGGGAGGAAATAATTTCCAGCAAATTCTTCTTAAAAATCTGACTTTGATATCATCTGTGCCGATGAACATAGAATATCAGCAGTTAAGAGCATAAAAAGCTCATTTTGAATTCTTGAACACTCCCAGCTTACCTCAGTCTCAGTTTATGACATGGGTAGAACATCTTAACACACTTAAATCCAGCAGCAGGGAACAGAAGGAGCCACAGGTGGGACACACGCCACTCTGATGAGGAGCTGGAGCTGTAATGATTCAGGCTGTGGTCATGTGACAGGAAGGGAATTCTGCTAAATTTAAGGACTGGGTCAGTAGGGAGGGCAGTTATGTGACACGCTTCAGTACCATGATCAACCTATAAGCATGCATGCATAAACACAAACACGTAGGCAGACACAGTTCAGGGGTGTTACTCAAAGGCTGAAAATACATCATCATGGAGAAGGCTGGTGAGACCCCCAGGGGTGTGTGCGTGCGGGCGCTAGTGTGTGCGTGCACGTGCGTTCTTGTGTGTGTGTGTGTGTGTGCGTTCGTGTGTGTGTGTGTGTGTGTGTGTGTGTGTGTGCTCATGTGAATGCCCCAGGGCCTTTTCACATGTCATACACAATAACAGAACACACAGAAAACAAGCACACTGGATCACACAGGAATGCATGAGCACTCACATGTTCTTTTTGAACATGTTCTTTTTGAACATGTGAGTCCGTTGGGTTTGCAGTGAGCTTGTGATTTAACATTTAATGTTTTACAGTCCTGTTTCTCTCTTACAGGATAACTGTGCATGTGTATATCTGTACAGTATCTTCTATACTTCAACGGTTGCAATGATTGCTCCTTATGTTACACAGTTACACTGAAGTCAATGAAGTGCCTGCTACTAACGCTTGATAAGTGAAAGTGTTTCTGTTTTCTATTCATAATTGACAGACATGCTGTCCTTAGAGCCACTGACGAGTCTAATTTACTCCCACCCATTTTTGCTGAAATAAGTTGTTATTTTCTAGTTTTATCAATATTTTTTGATTACAAACTGGTGCCCTGATGGTCAAAACACATTTCAGGAAACGCAGCATTTCACAGAATGTAATGTTTCGCAAAACTCACAAAACTGTGCAGACTGCCGTCGACTGTAGGTGGTAAACTGACTATGGATAAATACTTAATACAGCCACACTTCAAAAGCTATCTCTTTAATATGTCATGTGGAACCCTGAGGGCACAATTAAAATAATTGTTACTTCTTTGTTGCGTCTACACTGGTGAGTTCATCTTACAAACTACTGGACACATTTCTCAAGGCATTAATGGTAAAATTGAAAATGTGAAGGTGACCCTCTTCTGAGTTCTTTTACCTTTGCTGACCCTTCAGAAATCAGTTCTACTCAGTAACTGTGTGTTTGTTTTTAGCCCATATTCACAAGAAACACTGTCCTGCATATCCTCTGTTGCACACACACACATCACCTCTGCACAGTAGTATGTATCTGAAACTTCACCTGTTGTTCTTCGACATTGATTTTGTGTTCATACAGTGTTTTCAGACTTTATGTTATGGATACAGATGTGTATTCCTTCTGTTATATAGATCTTTTTTTATTGAACAGGATTTGGTGGATCTACTTGACCACCATTCTAATGCATATTTGCTGTTCCTGCTTTTTTATGTTGAAGTTGTCCCTACAGTCTAAACAAAGATGAAAAAATTAGCAGAAGACAGAGATAGACACAAACTGAACAGATTACTGTAAAAGAGATGTATAAGAGAGGAATTGAGTGTGGAGTGGAGTGGAACAACATGAACACTGACTCCAGTTAGAAGAGGATAAGTGGTAAATTCAGCATGAGTTGTCAGAATGTTCAGCTGGGAAAAGAAAATAAATGGAAAAGAGCCAGGCAGTCTCATGAATCCATCAGTTTATCTGTCTTGTGACTGTTGGGTAGGTGTTCATGTGAATTGCAGTACTGTTCCTGCTATGTTTGTGTGTGTGTATCTGACCTAGCACCATCAGGGCAAGGTGGTGGTGTGTGTGTGAGAAAGAAAGTGACTGTGCTATATATGATTATGCATGCATCTGTATGTGCAGATTTGAACCAAGTCTGTGAGTTGGTGTGTTATTTTAGGTTCTCTGCAAGAAGGGAAAATAGAAGGAATGGACATATTCCTTAAACCATATAGAATTAAGTATGAGACAGAAACTGTGCCCAGAAGAACATGCAATTAACTGTAAAAGAAATAAAAGTCTGAATATTATGTCAGTGCAAAAAAATAAAATCTAGTCATGAGAATAAGGACTGCAGGAGTGTGTAGAATTACATCACAAGCAAGAGGAAGTGGAGCAGAAGGTGACCAGAGGATAAACAAATTTACACCATCCCCACACACACAGAAAACATATGGCAACTCCATACAACACTGTCCAAGCTACACTAAGCGTAACAGTAGTAAAAACATAATCAAGGTAATTAGTTAGAGAGGGCTCAACTCAGCTGGGATAAACACACAATAAAACAGAGGAGGGATTTAGGACAAAATCACCACTTTTAAATGTTATCAGACAGTAAGTCCTCCCACCTGCTGCTTGTTAACCCCATTTCAAAACAATATAGGAAAGCTATTAAATACCATTAAGATCTGTAAAGTGGGTTGGGTATCGTGAAATTAAAAGAACACTGCCAAATAATAAAAAACTGCACTGCTAACCAACCCCAACACCACCCACTGTACTGGAAACACACAGTTAAAGATGCCAGTAACATAGCTGTAGTGGACACAGGAGAGAAGGGTCTGATGTTGGCCAGGAGGGTTCAGTTGCACCATCATTAACAACACCACCTCACAAAAGATATCAGCCACGATAGCACTGATTTTAGGTTGTAATTGGGTGTAGTACTGAGCTAAATGTAAATAACGGTATGCAAGCTTGTTTACAATGACAATGCTAACCTGCTAATGCTAAGCAGGTATAATGTTTACCAGGGTTTTCAATCGTAGTTTACTGTATTTGCAAATGAGCGCTGAACCTAATGTACAGCTGAGGCTGATGAGGATGTCATTAGTTGTGCAGGTCAGAAACCAAAGGATGGAAAAATATAAGTTTTGACATCGTACTGGCACTAGATGAAAAGTCAGGATCGCTCATGAAAATCTGATTCACCCTCAGGACACTGTGGATGCCTGTAAGTAGATGTTTATTTATTTTAGTTTGGACCAACAGACGGACCAAAATTGCCATCCCTAGATCTGTACTATTGGCTTGACTGAAACATGCCAAGTGAAGTGAGGCGTGATTGAAAAGCTTATGTCAGGCTTAGGTCAAGATGAATATTTTCTTAGACTGAACAGGTAAATGACAAAAAACATGACTCAGCCTGTGTTCAACCTAGTTTGTTCTTTTGTGTAGTGGTTTCCACTAAATAGCGACCTGCAATTTCATGCACATTTTTTGGTGTCAAGACTGAGGTGAAAATGAATCAAGTTACAATCTGGATAGGCCAAACAACAAATGGACTGGCACTCTAGACAAGATCAAAGATAAGTGGCAAGTCTTCATATGTGTATAAGTTGCCAGGGTGCCAACTACACTTTGATTGAATTAAAGACATCTTTGTATGAATGTACTGTCGTCCTCTTTACAATTCATTTTCAGCAATATCCTGCCACAAACAAGGCTGACTACTAGAAACTTTACAGGATGATCATACTTGTAAAGAGTTCCACTGGAGCATTTTAGGATTCAAAATCTTGACTCAAAGAGATCAGGCAAAGAGACCAAGAGGATCATGTACACACACACTTTAATTTAGAGCAGTTTGTTTTCAAGGTTTGAAAGGGATTCTGGATCCAGAAAAATGATCCTACAGGTTCAACTGTTAAATCTCCTGTTGGCTTCCTTTGTTTTGATAAGCGCTGTATTGTTGGGTGCTTGTTGGGTAAATGTATGTCATTCTATATATGATCCGATGTCCCTCTGCAGATTGAGCAGGCTTGATGACGTTGCTGATGAGTTGCATCTACTGGGTTACTTTTCTATGGCTGTGTGCTACATGGTAAACTGTTGCTCCTCGGATTTTCCTCCATTTGTTTCCCCCTCCTCTTTCTCACCAACAACCCTGTGAAAGCTTTGTGTCTCTGGCGCTGTCCTCAGTGCTAACACCTGTCCACTAACACAATAGCATCACCTCAGTCCGAGAAAATACACAAAACCTGGAAAAAAAACTTTGGTAAAGCTTTGTGCTGTTTTTTCCTGCTTCATCTGCCCCCTTCTCTTTTTTCCTCCCTCCCTCCTTCCTTCTCTCTTTCCTGACCTGCTGTCTTTCCCCTCTGTGTGCATGACGGCTGCTTCCTTCTGGCCTTCTTTCCTTCCTTCTGTCGCTCCCTCCCCTCTGTCCTGTCTTGTCCTTGGTCTGTCCATTCATGTGGCGCATATTTAGCATTCGAAAGTACCCTGTACACTCCCACGCCTCAGGAGTACAACAGAACGTCCTCCACACCTGTATCTCCATCCACACCCACCTACCCAGCCCCTGGGACGCCATCACCCTTATCCACCACTCCCCCAACCCCGCCTCTAAGGCATTCAGCCTCCCGATTCGCCACCTCACTCAGTTCTGCCTTCCACCCAGTCCTGCCTCACTACGCCACAGTACCGAGGCGACAGCAAGCCCCGCCTCCTGCTCCTGCTCCAGTTCCCGCCCCAGGCCCACCTCCACCACCCAAGTCTGTGGTGTGGTCAGCCTGCAACTTCACTCCCCTGCCCCCTTCACCCCCTGTCATGATAAGCAGCCCCCCAGGGAAGGCTGCTGGTCCACGGCCACTCATCCCCATCGCAGCACCTTCCCCCCTCACCCAGAAGCCACCCTCGCCGGCCCCCAACGGCCCACCTATGTTCCCAGCACCTTCTCCCGTGACCATCTTGCACAGTCACACCCCTATCAGTATCTCTTGCCCCACCCCACCTCCCCCACCTGCCACGCCCCCTCTCTCCTCACCCATAGCTCCCCTTCCGTCTTCCTCCTCCGTCTCGTCTCCCCCCTCCTCATCCCAGGCTCCTGGTGTGCCCTCTCCCTCCACAGCACCCCCTGCTGCTGCAGCCGCCGCCACCTCTGCCTCTGCTGAGCACCTCTCCCTCCTCGTGGGCCTGGGCTTGGGCCTGTCGGGGCCGGGGGAGCCGGACAGACCTACAGGCGAAGAGCCCCACCCGCCTCAGTGGGGCTCCACCTGTCAAGCCCAGCCCCAGGGTAAGGCCTCCAGTCCGGACTCATGTCTCTCTTTCTCACTGCCTCTCCCCTCTGCCTTTCACCACTGACTCACACACTAATAGGGGCCTGTTGGATCTCTTACCTTCCTACTGAACTGGCCTCACCACAAAGTGAGACCCATAATACAGGCTGGTAGGCAGTCCCTGAAAACAAAACAGCTACAATGGTGACTTCTATGGGCTCTCATTCAGACCTGTCTAACTTCTTTGTCAGTCTCATAAAATGCATGTATGTCCATGTGCCTGCTGCTTAAAGGTCTTGGCTGGCTGACTGTTCATTAGATATGAAATATGTCTGGTCTTTTAGTGTGGCATGTCTGCACACACCCACTGTTTTTTTTTTTTTTTTACCTCTGTTGAGCATTTTGCAGTTTGAGTTTCCCTCATTTTAATCTTCCCTGCGACTCCTCTAGTCAGTGTGCAGTCAGTCCACCTCATCATGAACAAATTATCTTTACCGTTTAGTTGTTTATAATATTCTAATTGATTTCCCAGTGTAATGTTTCAGTGGGATTCAGTTTAAATGGACCTGAATTTTGCAGTTATATTTGATTTTAAATGAAAGGAGGGAATCAAGCTGTCCATCCAGACGCTTAATTTAGTCTCCTCATCCTCGTTTCATCTGTTTCATCAACAAATTTGGAAAGGACAGCAAACATTTCAAAATGTTCTGGAATATCTCCTGAATTAGCTCTCTGTCTCAATTTGATGATTTCCTGAATATTTAATGCACTCATATTTAAGCTAAGTTGGGTAACACCATATGATATCCATGATTAATAAATGAAAAACAATAGTTTATGAAACTTAAGTTAATTTTACATTTAACAAATAAATGCTTTATAAAACATGTATTAACAGTTGTAGTGTAAAATCCCAACTGCTGTTAATAATATTTAGTAAATGGTTAATTAATGTTGTGTAGTTGATCTATAAACATTATTTGGTTGGCCATTTTAACTATAATAAACATATAAATGTTTCACCTATTATTGATGCTTATTATGAAGTGTTACCCTCGGTTGTTCTTGTTCAATCATTTACAGATTTTAAAGTTCAAATTACTCTTAAAATAAAACATCAGACCAGCAGTACTTTCAGTGCTCCACTGGCCTTTATCCCTTGACATTTCTCTTATTAGCCTCAGGAAGTATCCTACTGGCCTCTGACCTCACACATCATCAAACTGTAAGGGACTGAACTCCTGGTTTAATATTGATCACAGAACAGGGTGGTCACAGGTCACCATTATAGACTATTGATCAGGGATTAAAGTCTATGATGAGAAATGGGAGCCACATGATTATTATAATCATCAGATGTGAAGTAATTAGATTATTAATTAGATTATTAGATTACAAATTAAATTGTCTGTTGTCAACCTATGAGATAAGTAAGATGTCTATCACATTTAGGCAGATAACATTAACCTCAATGACGGCTGCCTAAGATCCATCCTAGTGTGTTCTGAGTGTGTCATTACGAGTGTGTGTACTTGATTTAATGCTCAGTGGTCAGTGTTTTGTCTCTGCCATATTTATTTGAACAGACACTTCAGGGGATGTTGGGCTTTTGATAAACTGATTTTTGATAAACTGATGTTTATTGTATATCATTTTAATTATTGTGAGTTTGTACAGATGAGATGTACAAGAAAATTGATTCTCATTCCAAAATGAAACCAGTCCACGCTAAACTTAAATAACATTTAGGGCATTTATCAGACAACTTACAGTAATTCATGCATACATTCATACACTGATGACGGTGGCTGCCGTGCAAGGTGCCGACCAGCACATCAGGAGCAGTTTGGGGTTCAGTATTCTGCCCAAGGAAGCTTCGACATGCAGACCAGGGGAATTGAACCAGCAACCTTCCAATAACAACAATAACAACACACTGGCTCTACCCCTGAGCCACAGCCACCTCAACCTAATGTGCATGTCCAAGATGAAGTTAGGATGCTGTCCCCTCTATTAAATTTAAGTGTTATCAATTGGAACATTAAATGTCTTGTCTTCGTGCCGCATTCAGTTGAATGTTGGATGGATTTGCATATCATTGCATTCTGTTTTTATTCAAAATGTACACAGCATCCCAGCTTTTTTGGAAAATTAGTGAATTCAGTCTTGAAATAATCCTAATCCAGTCTACAAACGTGTCCCTAAACACAGATTTACAGAGAGCAGGTAGATCCAGAGTCAGGTTTCATGATGAAATGAGTTAAGGCTCAGTTTAGAGTTTACATGTTGTTTGTTCTCTGTAATGGTTTCTAAAAAATTACAGTTTGAACTAAATTTTCCCTCCCTGTGTCTTTGCCCATCCCCCATCCTGCCCTTCTTCCCGAACAGATGTGGTGCAGAGCCCAGGGTTGGCCACCCCAACCCCTCCCCCACCTCCACCCCTGCCACCCGGCTCCACTGTGACCTCAGCGGCCGCAACCCTGGCCGCCACCCCCACTACCCCAGCTGGCCACCCTCCCCCACCCCCACCCCCTCCACTCCCTCCTACGCTGACTCCAGGCGGGACACCTCCTCCTCCACCCTGCCCGCCTCCTCCTCCCGGAGTCCCACCCCCACCCCCACCCCCAGCGCCTCCCCTTCCTGCCGGACTGTTCTCTCCTGCGGAGGACCGCCCAATCTCAGGTCTTGCCGCTGCCCTTGCTGGAGCCAAGCTGCGCAAAGTGCCAAGGGTGAGCGCCTCATTGGTTATTTGATCAATAGAGGGCTTGACAATCCAGGGCTATACTCACATAGCTCTATATAGCTACACACACAATTCTATATTTTCCTGATATTTTATTGTTTGTTTTTAATCAAACACTGTCAGTACACTCACGCCCTCCCACATCATCTTCATACATAATCTCAAAGAGTCACGTCATGGAACAAGCACGCACATACTCCATGTTCATGCATGATCATCCACAGATACACACTGTCACCATCTGTCACAGCTCATGTCAGACTCAGGGGAGGTTTACACGTAATGCTGACAGCCGCCCTGCATGTCTGTATGAATGCTTATGATGAAAAACACAGACCTCAGCTACAAATTTGCATTTTTCAGTATTTAATATAAATAAATTCAATTCTTGTATATTTAAGAAAAATTACTGTTAATTCTTCCTACTGATTGTAAAGAACTTGTAAAATTAGCTAAGAGATGTTTCTTGTATCCCCTCAGAGTGATGATGCAGGGGCAGCTTTGGCAGCAGCCATGTTGGGGGCCGCAGGGGCCAAATCTGAAGCCAGAGGCAACGGCCCTCTGCCTGGTGGAGGAGGGCTTATGGAGGAGATGAGCGCTCTATTGGCCAGGAGGTAGAATCATATTACATGTTATTGTTAGCTTAAATGTATCTCAAGCTAGGCATTATTACCTACCGTTTCTGGTGAATTACAAATGTTGCTTCATTTACTTTGGGAACATCTCACATTATTTGGAGGTATTGGTTGAATTTCAAGAATAGCAGATGAAAATAAACTGCACTGTACTGAAAATGTATCGAAAAGTGAGTTTTCATTGAAATGCAGCAATTTGAGGAAAAAGACGGCCACAGACAGCTTTACTCAAAACCTTGAAATGACTTGAGCTCGGATTGATGATACTCTTTATGGCAACTTGTTATAATTCAACATGAAAGTGTACCCTGACTTTGTGTGTTACAGGAGAAGAATTGCAGAGAAGGGCTCATCACCTGAACCTGACCAGAGATCAGTAAGTCTGTCATCTCCTACCTGTGATATCTTCGTGTTGTTTGATTTACGTCCAAAAACCTCATTACCTCCCACTCACTGCTCTCGCACACAGTAGCTCCTCTGTGAGATAACACACCGTTTCCTCAGTGTGTCCAGACTGCACAGGGTTTGACTACATTCATTACATTCCTCTCTGAAAAGAGTCACTCAGTGCTTTATCTGTGTGATAGTGTCTTGAGTGGATGTCTTGTAAAACATTCCAATCTGTAATCATTATTGTTATTTACTAAAAGTCTCAAATACTTACCTGAACTGGAGAGAAAAACATTTCTTTATTGAACTCAGGTGTATATTCGCCTTTATTTATAATATGTAAGTGTATCAGATATTTAATTGTATATTTTCCTGTTTTCTGATCTAATTTGGTGTTGTTTCCTGTTTATTATATGAATTCCATTCTTAATTGCATCATCACAACATGTGATACACACCAGAATGTTGCTCTGGGTTTCTATCCTATAACAAAAATGCTGTTTTCATTTAGTCTACTTTTCTACTTTCTACTTTCGATTCTACTTTGCTGATTATTGTCACCAGCTGTAAGCTATTGTCATCAAAACTCAATACTTTTTCCTCGGATGTTGGGTTTTATTTTATTCTATATGTATGTTTATTTATATGTATCTCAACAGCGATTAAAGACATTTTCATTTGTTTTCATGGTGCATATTTCACATGTTTTCTGCTGTTAAAAGATACACCTCAATAAAAAGAAATGTAAGTACAGATAGATGGCTGGAGCCCTTTATTATTTCACAGCATTCTTTATATTTGCAGGGGTGTTTGGCCTTAAGATTTAGGTTTGAATTTAAACACAATCAAAAGCTAGCTGTTTCTTGACTGTCCCCCTGACTGTTGCTATCTAAAAGATATCCATTATACCTGATTATCCCCCTCTGAGTATGACTCATCTTTGACCTTTGAACCTCAACTGTCTGTCCCACAGGACGAGGGCGAGATCAACACAACCCCTAAAATGTCAGCCTGTAGCACACCAGGTAAGTGTCAGAATCAGAAGACTGGAAGGGAAACATCAGCAGCTACACTGGAATTAATATGCATCTTCCCAACAGAGACGATGAGGATCCAAGTTAGCATTATTTCTAGTTACAGTTTTCATGTCCCAGAATCACAGCAATCTGCTGATTTATAGTTATTGGATGTTTATTGATTTGTATTACAATTAGGCCTACATGAGAATATAAATTACTGAATTGCTTAACCATTTGTCATACTAGTGCAGTGCTCGTAAGAAAAATGTATTCCTATAGAAAAGTGGGAGGTTAAGTAGCTTTTTCATGGATGGCCAAATGAGGCTGTTTGAAGGTGGGACGCCAGGGATATTTAGGTTTGTTGTGAAATCCGTTATTCCAGGGTATAATTGGCCTTTTTTGACTATTTTTGATTTTGCCATTACATTTCACCTTAAAAACTATGTACTTGGTATCATTATTTTAGCACAACCTCACATGTATGACTGTACAGTTATTTTTGCATTTTGACATACTGTATTAACACAATGGACCTAAAATCACAAAAAAAAAAAACATAAAATCCGAGTAGAAAAAGTTAGATTTTTTTACTGTGAAAACCACAAATATGTTTAACAAACCATTTTTTATTACTTATAATGCAAATATAAATTGTTGTTTGTTATATGTGCATACATTTTGAAAATGTACAAAGTTATATGTAACTATTTACATTTAAATGCAGGCAATGCTCATTCAGCAGTCTCCTCATTGTTTTGACTCATTAAAGGGACACTTCACCGATTTGCATTGAGCTTTGTATCTTCAGGAAAACAGTCATGTTTTTGAATGGTCGTGCATCATTCCCTCAGTTTGCCCTGAGACAGGAGAACTAGAGATTTCAGTGTTGGACTTCCTGCTTTCAATGATGTAAAAATCGTCATTTTACGTCATTGAAAGCAGGAAGTCCTATATCTGTGTTGAGGTCGTAAGACCACAAACGCTTCGCTCATTTTTCCAAGGGTGGGGGCTAGAGGTGGGACCCACTCACGCTACAGACCTATCACAGACCAATGGGCGGGACTTCACTTGCAGAACGAAAATACATAGCTGCCATCTTTGTTGGCCGCTAAGCGAACAGACGCTGTGGAGCCAGGTTTGACCCACGATGGCAGAAGATATGCAATATGATATTTCAGACAACGAAGAGAGTGATTTCGAGAGCGTGATGCTCGAGTCAGATGTTCGCGGCTACCTGTACGAGCCACAATACAGCGACGAGCAGCTGAGGGAGATGGAGGCGGCAGGTCTTCTGCCTCGGCTGCGGCGGCTGCGGCGGCTGCTGCAGCCGCGGCAGAAGACCTGCCTGTCCCGGACGAGGAGCCCGGACTGGCTCGAGCAGGGGCGGACTGGCGGTGCCACCGGTGCTCTCGCTGTGCGCCTATGGACACCGAACTGGACTCTGTCTGCTGCAGTGAATTCCAGAGATGCCAGTTTCTTCGCGACGAAATATCTACAGCGGACGGAGATGTGTGTGGTGTGCCGGATTAGTGGGAGTGGCTTGCAGAGCTGTGCATTGTGGTGCATTGTGGGAGTTGTTGTCTTTCATACAAATGCGCCCTAAAGTCACTTTCTGCCTTTTCTCAGTCAAATAAGCACAAAATTCAAAAATGATGTTACATTTTGACTACAAATATGACCCTCTTTCAATAAAGATCAATGTTCCCACCGGTGAAATGCTTCTTTAAACAAAAAAACGACTCCACTACACACTAAACCCACTACACCAAGCACTACATTACACACTAACTATACACTAACTATACACTCCAAACACGCTAAATGTCACAAATCTCTCAATTCTCAGTATCGCTGTCTCTACACGGACCGTCGTTGCCTGTCTTTTATCTGCCTCCGCCCCTCCCACAACTTCCTGTTCCTCAACAACCAAACTTGCTGCTTGGACACTTTCGTAACAAAAGCCCGTTTTTACTGTTCTTCCTGCACCAGACACAAAGCAAACGTGACAGCAATGTTTGCGAAAAAGTGTGGCGGACATTATTTACCCTAAGTCTGGTTTTGGACGTGACGGTGCGTCCGGTCCATCGACTCGGGAGGTGGGCCGTGTGGGTGAGCTAGCAGCTAGCTACATACGAACATCCACAGATTCCGATTCCACTATGTTGTCCGCGCGTCTCCGGATCTCCTCAGACCCGAACAGAGTCGGTCCGGACTCGTTTAGTCTCATTAATCCACAACAGTCAGTTTAGATGCACAGAACAGAATGGGACCTAACCGCTGGCAAAATCCCGGTCCAGCTCGCGCCGCTGCAGGTATAAATCTGCTTGTTTCTTAAGGTGGGGGGTGGTGGTGGGCTCTGCAGTGATTGGCTCTGGTGCGCACGTGGCTATGGTGTGCAGTGATTGGCTCTGGTGCGCACGTGACTGTGGTTGTTCCGGTGGACAATGCTAGTGGAATTCATAAAGCATTTATGAAATCATTTATTTAAGGTATCAGTGCAGTCCAAACAAATGCGAAGTCGCACAACCTTGAACCAAGCAGCAGCCATGTTGTAAGTCTCAGGTCAGTCTGATCCTGATCCACAGAGATATTTGAGGAACACACACATACACACACAGACAGACAGACAGAGATTCCTTGCTTTTATAGAGGGATGATAAGAGGAGTTTGGTTTCATCATTCTGCTGTGTTTTTGTTCTGTTTTTCTCCAGACATGCCCAGGAAACCATGGGAAAGAACAAGCACCATGAACGGTAGCAAATCTCCAGTCATTGGAAGGTACAGTGTCTCCCCTCTCCTCTGTTCAACATGTGCTTTTTCTTACACTTTGGTGTATTATTGCACTTAAAGTACTTTTTATACCCTAAAATTGTTTAATTTTTTTAAAAAATTGTATTTTATCTACCACATTATACATGGTTATTGCCCATCTGAATGCTAACAGCAAAGCTACTAAACCCAGTAAATGAGACAATAGGGGCTAATAAAAACACAAGCATCAGCTAGCTTTAGCATGATGCACTGCTGGGCTGTTCATCACCGCTAACACCACTAAAGCTTATGTCGCCTTCATGTGCACGTTGGATGTATATCACACACCCGACTTAACGTTGAGGTTTCAGTGTGTAAAGGAAGAACAGAGTAGTATCATATTTAGTTAAGCAGCTCCTAAAGCTGCTGATTTAAGGCTAATTGTTTTTTTGCCTTCAGTGTTTGTAATTGGATGAATGCGTCACAAATACACAAGCATTCTATGTACTTTCTAGATGATGGTTTCCCCTGTTTGACTGCTAACTTCGGGTGACTTTCAGCTATTGGTATCGAGGAGGCTTTCATCTCTTGAAGACATAAGGTCATCGACACCTGTAGGGTTGTTACTAGAGCACATTTTTGCCTCTCAGAAGCTATGTTTTGATGATCTAGGATTGATTTGGAAACTGTGAAAACATCTGTTTTCACATATTGTCCTCCATACATCTTAAAATCATCTCATCAAATCAACCCTAACTCTAACCCAACAGATTTTGGAATCTGGAAGTTTCTTATTAAATTTACAGTACTGTAAAAAAAAGCTGTAGTCGTACTTGAGCAAAAGTAAAGATATCGTTTTAAAAAATGACTACAGTAAAAGTGAAAGTCACCACATAAAAAAAGTACTTGAAGTTGTGATGGAAATTTTGTACTTCATGTAGAGAGATGTGAACTGAAGTCTTACACAGGCATGTTGGTACTGTAAGGTGACCTGTGACCTTGTTTTATGACTTGTAAGGTATTGAGTAATCACTGAAGGTTATCACTTCCTTCTCTGTGAATTCTTTCTTTAAGTGCAGGAGGGCATAAATTAGTAGCTGTCAGAGTGAAAACACACCCACAGAGACAGAAAAATACCATGCTTTCCTCCTCAGAAATTGAGTGTTCACTTTGTAACAGACCTGCGTGTTACTCTGTGAATGCTCCTCTAAACCTTGTTTGAACTTTGAGCTAACTCCAATCTCCTTCCTCCAGTTCTAAATTATTGAAGAATTATTTTAACAGAAGTTTTACATTATCTGACATTAAATGTACTGAAGCAAAGTAGAGTAAAAGTAAAATGAATGTGTTTAATGTATACTTCGGGTCGGCCGGTTATCAGCCTGGCCCATAATTGGGTCCAATGTTCAGCATTTTTCTCATTGTTGGAGTCTGTGTTTCTTTTATATCCAGCTGCTTCTTCTCTAATGCAGCATGTTATATGCAAAGTAACTAGTAGCTAAAGTTGTCAAATAAGGGTAGAGGAGTTAAAAGTGCAATATTTGTCTGGACAATGTAGTGGAGTGGAAATATTCACCTTAAGTAACTCAGAATTGTGCAGCACTTGAGTAAATGTATTTTGTAATGTAATGTGATCACTGCTCAATCGTAATTGAACAGAATAAGAGTAGATGCAGACAGGGCCTCAAAATGTGTGTTGCCAAATATTTGTTGATATCGTTTTATCTTCCACATCCGACTGTAGCGATTAGTAAGGACCACTAACAGATACAGGGTCAAAATGGTGCTAAAAGTTCTGTAGCAAAATGAGTGTATGAAGCTGAGTGGGTGTCATGAACATCACTGATCCAAAGCCATGTCATGGGGGGCATACACAGATACGCTGCAGTATGTAAAGTCAGTGGCCCTCATTTATCAAACGAACGTACGGCAGAAAACCGTGCGTACGACCATTTCCGTGCGTACGACCGTGCGTACGCAAACTTCGGCATTTATCAATTTGGACGTGAGCGGAAGCTACGATCAGATCTCACGTCAGGTCTGAGGTCGTGTACGCAAATTTGAGTGTGTGGGTTTGCGGTGTAGCACCGCGAAATCTGGCTGAGACTGAAAATAATTATTAAACGAACTTCAGCTGTCATTAAGCATAAGCAGTCACATATTTAGAACTGATCGAAACGGATTATTTTTTACGTTTTTACTGATACCACTTTTTTGTAAAATAAAATATGTAAATAGTCTAACATGACAACTAGTTAACGGAATACCTAATAACCCCGCTGGCAAACCTGCTACAGAGCAGGAACGCAGATTCAATAGTGCGCACACACGCACACGGGTCACAGTGGAGCTGCTTCGGGTTGCTGAAGGGCAGGTGTCTCCGTCTCGGACCAGCAGGGGGAACTCTGCTGTATACCCCAGAGAAAGTGTGCCATATTATTTTGACCTGTTCAGTTTTGCACAACATTTCATTAGTGAATGGAGCCTTTGATGTGCCGGCGCTGCCGGGATGCCGATCTCCATCTCATAAAGTTTCTCTTCTTGCCAGAGTTTCTTCTCTCAATGTCTGACCTCAGTGGGCGAGGCCTCCGGACCAGGAATATTTAAGGGCGTAACATGTTAATGACGATCAAATTCAGCCGCCGCATTTATCAAGACCCGATCATTCGTACGCTGGAATTGGTCAGATACGAATGTTTCATAAATCACACGTGTGTCCTGTCGTGCGACCAATTCTGCGCACAGATCTGCACCCGTTTTCACGCAAGATTGATAAATGAGGGCCAGTGTCTCTGCTGCTCACACAGACGAGAGTCTCTGTGGAGAAATCCCATGGGAGCAGATACCTACAGCAGGTAGAGAGAGAAGGGTTTGACAAATCCCTTACTTTAAAACCATCTCCTTTTTTCATCGAGGTTTGCTGTGTTGGACGCGGTTTTGTTGGAGAGGAGTTATTTTTAGATGCTCGGATGAAATGTTTGGAATGAATCCTGTGTTGTCTTTTTGTTCTTCTCCAAATGTACCAACCTGCAGGAGACAGCTCTGCTCGTCTGTTGTTTGATATGTGCCATTTCAGATCACTTGTAGTATGCTGTTCTCTAAAACAGTCATTGAGTGTATGATGGAGGCATAATGTCATCAGCGGATGTTTTTGCATACTGCTCTGTCCACTGCCCGCTGCCCTCCAAACTTTTCGCTTTTCTCCTGTAAAACAAGGAAACCCATATTTGTGCATCACACACTGCGCACCCACCCTATCATACACAGCAACACAAAAACGAGTGTCCGCCCATTGCAGAGTAGACTTGGCACAGTATTATCATTGGAGAGCCAGAGCAGATCCAGCAGGCACACACAGATAAGGCCCCACTGTGTGTGTGTGTGTGTGTGTGTGTGTGTGTGTGTGTGTGTGTGTGTGTGTGTGTGTGTGTGACCAGATGGGCGGTTTTGATTCCAGCTTATTAAAAGTTACTTAAATGTGGCCAACAGAGAGCTCAAAGCACTAATACTTGTTAGACCATGTGAACTCATACCCCTGCATGTTCTGTAGATTGTATAATAGTGCTCATTCTTAAGGGAGCACAATGTTTTTTTTTATAGAAGACATTTTAGCATTTATCAAATTCATGACTGAATAAACTGAATAAACAAACGGACTTTAAAGGTCAACACACTTTATACTGTGTTATACTGTGGACCCTGCCACCTTTTTGTTTAATGTTTCTCCAGAACCACATAGTGCCTCTTTAACAATGAGCAGTCAAGGCAGCGTGCTAAACTACTGTTAGATTGTTAAAGAAAACATGATAGATTCTCCTTAATACAGCTAAGTATCTAATTCAATCTTTGGAATCAGATCAGACTGAACAAATACATTTTTTGAGTTACAGACATTTTGCCAAACATTCATCGGACTGAGCGTAAACTTTGCAGCTGTGACTCTAATCTTAAACGGCGCACTCTCAAAAAAAAAAAAAAAAGGCAGCACAGACTTCATTTCCGTGTTCCAGTTTACAGTATTTCCAGCCCATAGCTACTAAATGACCCGCTGCTCAGCTTGTTTCCTTTTCTTTCACTTCCCCTTCCTGTCACACTTCCTCTCTTGAAAGTGATTGGCTGCTGTGTGAGTTTTCCCCCTGATGATTCTCACAGAGTAAGGAACTCTCTCAGTGCAGCTGCAAGGTCTTTCTTTCCTTGATTGTCGACTTCCTCCTTGTCTTATTGCTTTTCTTCAAACACATGAGGAAGCTTAGCTGCTCACAGGTTTCACCGAGCAAGTCTCATTGAAAGGTTTGAACAGAAAAAAACTGTTTCCAAATCCAAATTTCAAATATATCTATGAATATCTATGAAACTATATGCACCATAGGGTCCTTTCTTGATATATGAGGGACCTTGAAAAATTATTCTCCTTAAGTTTAACAGTTTGCTGTGACCTGTGTGCGTGTGCGTGTGTGTGTGCATGCATGTGTGCGTGTGTGCTTGTGTGTGTTCACATGCATGTTTAGCTGAGTGCTCACTGTGTGTGCATGCCATGACCAGGATTTTTGTTTCCTAGCCACAGTTTTGGCAGCTTTCTCTTAAAGGGATAGTTCAGGTTTTTTGAAGTGGTGTCATATAAAGTACATATCTATAGTCGGTCTGTTTCCTACCGTAATCACCAATCAGCGCAGCCTCAGTTTGGAGAAGCATCCAGCCCAGACGTTCAGCTTTGTATTGCAGTGAATGGAGTCCAGATGCAAAGCGAATTTTAACCACCTAAAACAAGGCCCACCTAAAAAAAATCTATATCAGTTCAAGTGTACGTTGTATAGAGAAAATTCACACCGCTTTACATCGCCGTCAGACAGCCCTTTCTTTTGGCACTACATTTTCTCAACCGTAGAACCTCCGTATCCCTACGCTTTAGCGCAACTGGGCCTCGCACTGTATTTCGCCACTCGCAGATCTACGGTTGCCCAGTTGCGCTAATGCGCAGTTTTAGTTTCATGTGACCACACAGTTTTCCTCCATGTGATCAGTCCAGCTTTAGGGGGCCGTGTCTGGAGCTCAGCTCATGATGATGTAAAACAGACTTGACTGTGGACACTGACACCTGTCTCCCAGCAGCTTCTAATTCATTGAAGACTTGCTTTTTGTTTTTTGGTGGTTTTTGGTTGACTCTTGACCACCCTGACCAGTTTTCTCTCAGCAGCAGGTGATAGTTTGTATAACAGCTTGACATGTGGGCCATAGGCCAAGATCAGCTCTCAGCTTGGATTTATGGCAGTGCAGGCTTTATGTGTAGAGCAAATACATAACTTAGTCACTCGAGTTATATATGGACAAATCAGATCCATCCATCCATCCATTCATCCACGTAATGATCTGTGGGATGTGGCTGTGCAAGAGCTTTCAAGTTTTGAACACAGTCATGGTCAAAACTCATTTTCTGAAGACCTATGATAAATTAATTATTGAACCAAACTTCATGAATGTTTTTGTGATGAAGTAGTTTGTGTTCCACTCATTGATCACAGAATTGATTGGAACCTTTGACTGTGACTCTACATGATAGTAACCAGTGTTGTTCCTCGAGCATCCTGTTTTGTCAAGTCATTCTTGTGTTGTTAATTATTATTGCATTATTCTTGGCTGCTTTTCTTTCTTTCACACTGAGTTTATTTTCTGGTCTTTGTCTCTCCTAACAGACCTAAATCCACTCCTACACCTACTGCATCCTTAAGTGCCAACGGTGTGCCAACAGAAGCTGTTGACTATGACCGACTGAAACAGGTAGGTAAACACCTGAATCTGAACTTTAGTTTTGCACGAAGTTGTCCAACTTGGAAGCATTGTTTTTCACCTTTTGCCCTGCACTTAATCATTGGCTCTACTGTATTTAATTCCATTGGATGTTTTTTTGAACTTACAGATGGCAATAAAGCATGTCATTTCTTCTCTTAACCTATACAGGAGACCTATGCAGCTGGTGGCCCGTGGGCAAAATGTGGCCCCAGAAAAAACTCATTCTGGCCGTTTGGTCATTTTCATAGTGTCCAGTCATTAGTTATGGATGTTGCTAGGCACATCTTATTTCATTAAACGTTTTAAATCCAGGCTGTTTAAGCAGAAGGAATTTACGAGAAACAAAGACACATCCCACTTCAAAGTGCACTGTCAAATCTGACACAGTTTTTATTGACTTTATTTTGATTACCTCATAATTACAAAGTAAAGCTGACTAATGATTTTAAGATGTTAAAACCTTTTAGCTCGTACAACTTAAACTTTATTGTTTTACCTCATTCTGAGGCGATGGGTTTCTGACTTTTTAAAGTAAAGTTAACTTTTAAAATGTACATTGTAAGACAGAAGGGATTGTCTGGCCATTCACTTTTTTAAATCTGGACCTCCTTAAAAAAGTAGCTCAATAGGCTGCTCTACAGCTTTGAAGACCTGTTTGCAGGGACTAGCTGGGTTTTTCTGTGATTTGTGATAATTGTACACTGCTCACTTGCATTCCTAATTTGAAATGAAATGTATATAAAGCATTTTTAAATTTCCCAAACTATGAGGTCATCTGATATTCATGTCAATCAGTATTTCAGTAGTTGATTGGTTTTTTTCTTTTGTTTTCTGATAAAGCTTTTTGGGTTTCACTCCATTTATTGCCCAAAGACTTCATACTATTGCATTTGATAATATCCTAGTATTACCAGGGGTTAGGGTCATTTAAACATAAATATAGACTTTTTCACTGCACAGCAGCTAACAGCTATTTAGCACATCATGAGCTGCGATCAAATTTCATAATTGTTCAGTTGTCTGACAACAGAAAAGGGACTTTCCATAAAATACAACCCCATCAATGATATTTGCATGGGACTAATATTATCACAGGACCTCTGTGTTTGGCAAAATATGTTAAGTAATATGCAGTAGAATCTTTACTTCACAGATCAGTTATATCAGATATGCGCTGGTTTGAGGTCACAGACATTCTCCACAAATATTACAAAATACTAGCCCTGTGTGACAAGGGCTTTGTATGAAGTCTGTATATAATTCTGCTTTAAGAGTTTGTATGTGTCCATCATATCAAAATCATTTTCAGTAACAGCCTGCATGTTAAAAGTGGTGATATTAAATAATATATAGTGATAATAGTGCAATGTTGCCTCTGGTTTTTTTGTGTTGGGGTTCATCACCTGTTTAGTGAATATCTTGCCCTGATCGACAGATTTTCATTGGTCTCTTTGTTTTTGAACTAATTATGCAGTAGTGTGAACCAGTGCAGCAGTGTGGGTGTCTGCAGTGATCCATCCTGTTATAAGGCAGCTCCTCCCTCTGACCTCTGTGAATGAGCCTGTTAGATAGGCAGGACTCAGAGAGAAGCTGGACTTATCAGTCACTACAACTGGTCACAGCAATGGGACTGGGAGACTGATGACTACAAACTCACCACTGTACTCCCTGTCATTTAGAGTGGTTTGCGGGCAAGAGAGTGTGGCTCAAACATAGGGCTCATAACTCTAATTTAGCCACATGTTCTCTCTGTAACTTTGTTTACATCTTTTTGTCCTCAAGTGAGTCTTTAGGCCCTAATCTCACAATCCATAAATAAGACTAAATAAGAGAATCTCCCTATGCCAGTTGGCAGTTCCTCCACCCAGCTAAATCTAAGAGTCAAAGGAAACTCTGTTTGTTACCATCTCCTCTTCATGTCCCATGAACGAGAGCTATAGGTGCCACAGCACTGGCTTGTCTCTTCTCTGAGGTCTGACATTGTTTCATAGAAATGTGACTGTGTTTTGTTTATTTTTTAGGACATTCTGGATGAGATGAGGAAGGAGCTTTCAAAGCTAAAAGAAGAGCTCATCGATGGTAATTATCATTGAAAGCTATGCTCTCTATTCACAAACATTTCATCCTGCTGAAAGACCAGCAGAGCCATCAGGCGGCTCTCGAGTAGAGATTTTATATCAAACACTAAACACATCAATGCAACAGTTACTAATTTTTTGTCTTTTATATCTTTATTTTACCTACCGTTCTTCCACTGGGCCTGGTTTATTAATTATAATTAATAAATTACATTTTCAACAATGATTTATATTGAAACATGACTTGCTGGGTGAAGAAGTGCATACTATCTAGAGCCATACAGTATTTAATTTGTTGACATCAAAGATACTGTATTATTATGACTCATAGCTCACTGCAACTGTAGTTTGAGCTAAATAAGCCGCAGCACTCATGTTGTTACAGCAGACAGGAAACTGCAGACAAGCAGTCTGAGGGTTTCTAGCAGCGGGCTGCATTCAGCACAGTAGCCCCAGCTGACACTACTGGAGCTGGCTGAGGCAGTCTCATGCTGGCTGGACATTTAGGAAGGGAAGTCAGTGCCTCTAGAGCTCCAGTGCCTTGTTCATATCAGAAATGTCTCCCATTTCTATGAATGTTAGTTGTACTTTTAGCCAATGTTCAGTTCATATCAATTAACAAAACATGTCTTTGAAATGTAATGTTGCACAGGACAGGAGTTATACTAGGAATTAAATATGAGCAAAGCTGTATTCCAAACTGGCTGAAGGTTCGGCGTGTACAAATATGTTAGCTGTCATTTGATGAACTCAACTGAACTAATATGAACTAAGATGAAACAGGGTCATTAAAGGGTAACTCTTTAATGACCTAGCCTACTTCCCACTTTAAAGTGTGTTTGCAGGTCTTGGGGAGTACTACTGCATATTTTAAAAAAACATCTTTTTAAAACTCCAGAGAAAGCTGCATGTAATCCGATAAATTGCATCCAATGATGTCACTCTGTGGCCAAGTTGCATTGTGGGTAATGGTAGGTGTCAAAATCGAATTATTGGCTGAAGCATGTCATACCCCAGTACGATAGGTGGCGCTGTACCCATTTCAGCTAGTGGTAATAGAGTCACCTCTGGCTGACCTCTTTACGTCACCAGCAACAACAAACTCTGCCTCGGCATTCGAGAAAGAAAAAAATATATGAATAAATAAAAAAAAATTAAATAAATGTTAAAAAAAAGGCATTCGAGAAAGATGGCGCACAAAGAGCGAGAAGGTGTATACATGCATATTAAAAATCTGACTAACCCAGTAATTCGGTTTTCTTGAGTGTCATGTAAACGCACTGACTGGAGCCAATTTATCAGATGCGATCCCCAATGAAGAGTGCCAGGCTTTGAAGCCAGTTTTGGTTGTGGCCAAACCGTGTAATTATCATGTGACATGCTGTGGGCAAAAATACTTTTTCCCATAGGCTTACATCAAGAATCTGTAAAACAGTGGATCCATTTTTTTTTTACCTCCACAACCCCTGTCAAATGATTCGTTTTACTATCATAATTTGATCCACTCGTGTCAGTAAGATATGGAAAGTGCAGAAAAGTTGCAGGATTAAATCATTTTATCTCTATTGAAGTTAGCCAGCCGCCAGACTGGAAGTTAGCTGGGTATTTTCTGGGTAGGCCCGCCATCCCCAACACTGTGTCCAGGTTTCTTGATACATCCATTATCCAATGACATGCAGCTTCCTCTGGAGCCACAAAAGGCTTTCCGCTACTTACCCTGAAAGGTGGCGATCTTTGTGAAGTTGGGTTCATGTCAAAAATGACTCAGTGAGTCTTTTTTCTTTGTGTCCTCAGCTATCAGGGAGGAGCTTGGCAAGTCCAGCACAGCATAGAGGATCCAGACTCACTCGTCACGACATCTCCATCCACGTGACATGACAGACAACCACAGTCAATTTAATACATGACAATACAACAGGCGAAAAATGAAATCGACAATACAGTTGAGACAGTTTTGATGATAATAATTATATTAATACTGAGAGAGGACATTATTTTGGGGCAGAGCAGCATTGGACAGATCAACAACGGACAGGGTGGTGGTGGGAGGCTTGTTGCTCTGTTAGTTGTGACTCATTCTACGAAGGCTGATGTTCCTGCTGCCTCCCGCCCCACCCCCACCTCCACCTCCTCCTCCTCCTCCTCCTCCTCCTCCCGCTGAGGGCATCGCATCCTGGAGGACAGTGCACAGTCTGAAAGAGAAGCGAGTGTCTTTATGCAAAGATGATTTCTCTCTCTTTGTCCTATAAAAACAAGGAAAAAAACACAAAAAACAATATTGAACTCTTTGATGATACTGTATTAACCATAAGTGAGCAGCGATGCTAAGAATCAGAACTGTTGTTATCAACTATCAGAAGGCACGTTTTATTAAGAGAGTTGAAGCTGAGAAGAAGGTGGGGATGGAAAATAAAAACTGTTTTTCCCATAATGCCATAGGGGTAGCGTGCGTGCGTGCGTGCGTGCGTGCGTGCGTGCGCGTGCGTGCGTGAGTGTGTGCGTGAGTGTGTGTGTGAGTGTGTATGGGGACTGACAGTCTCGGGTGAGGTCCACCACTACAGGACACTGTAAAGCTTGTCTTCCTCAAATAGTATTTTAACCTGAATATGTACAAAAGAGAGAAAAAGTTATTTAGAAAAAAAAAGTATCTATCAACCATGTCTGTTTCAGTGTAGATCTATGGCCATATCAAGTAGCTCAATAATCCAACCTTCACACAGAACGCTCTCTCGTCTGTCTCTTCGTCTGTGGAATCATAACCAGAAGTGTCGCTCCAACTCTGTGAAGACGTTCTACAGTCATGTATTTGTTCATACTGTTGAGTGGCGAGTGGACGAGATATGGAGGGTGCTGACTTGCCCATCATGCTGGTTGACCATGAACAGGCATGTAGATAGAACTTTTCCTTCCAGTCACTTTTGATTCAAACACTCCCTCTCCTCTTTTTCTCTGTCATGTTTGTTATATTAAGGTACTCCATTAGGTGCCTGTGCAGTTGTCTTCTCTACACCCTGAGGGTCACAAGTCTGCCACGAAATTGCATTAACTGTCACAAGTTTGATAACAAGCAATAAGTGTAGCATCTATTCTAAAGCCCACCTGCCCCAGTCCCACCACCACCAAACATTTATCAGTGTCCGTCTGTCCTTTTTGGTCCTTCTGAGCCCCCCGTTGGACAATGTTACTGCGTGACTTGATCGCAACTTTTCTGTGAAACTGAAGGCCGATGTGAAAGAATATGAGAGCAACACTGTAAAACATGATTTCATGGAATAATAACATTTCTAAATCATAAAACTCTCCTTTTTTATTTTTTCTATAAAATCCAAGGATACTGTATGTTTAGCCACATTGGAGCTGAACAGTTTTTTTTACCCTTTGTTTTACTGCATTTATAAAAAGAAACCTTTTGAAATGTGCACAGGACCACCCAAATGTGTAAGAGATGGTGTCCATATGACATGATGGACATGAACGTGCCATTTTAATATTTCACCAGTGCTTAGTAATAACATCTTTTTTTTCTTTGCCCTTCTTTCCTGCCACTGTCAAATCCTTAACATTTACATAGATAAGGGAACTGTCACTTTATTCTAAAAACATTTTTGTTTCAACATTTCCTTCAGTTCAGTGCTGAGTTTGTTTCATTAAAAGATCAAAGTTCTATCAACCTGAGAGGGCTATGTCAGGAGCTGAGAGACTGAAGTCTAAATACTGTAGCTGTTGCTCAAATATCACATGTCAAGGTAACAGATATAAAGTCCAACTTACAATTCTCTTCTCTTGTTGTCTAAATGACATGATGAGGGGGGAGCGTAGGACGAATGCAATCAAACCTCATGACTGTGGGGTCTATGGGAGAACAACAATCCAGATGATTCCAATGTGATGATATCTCCTAAACAAGCTGTAAAATGCTTTGTAATTTTGCTTTTACAGTGTCAATTTCATAGTGAGAGCTCACAATGGAATACAGTCTGAATAATGATACTATACTGTCATAGTTCTGGCTTCCTTTCAACAGTGATAGTATTTGTAAGTTAGCTGGGAGCTGGGAGACTTGTGACATAGGCATACTTTTAAATCAAATCAACGCAGGCTGAAAACATCCGGCATCTTAGTCTTATTATTCCCATTATGCAACTCGCTTACGTCTTTTCATTGGACACGCCACACTCCCTGTTCTAGATTAATGGATAACATTTTATGATAACTATCACTAAAAAATGGTAAATTTATAGTTAATAAAACATTAGCAAATAGTAATTTTACTGTTAATTAGTAATAAAATGCTTTATTAACCACTTATTAAGCAATTGTTTATTCTAAAGTTGCAACTGACATTTATAAGCCTTTACAGTTGCTTAATAAATTGTTTATGAAGCATTAAGTTGTTTGTTAACAGTTACAAATGTATTAATGATGGTTATTACAAAGACATACAGATTTCGGTTTAAAGATTGTGTCATTTCCAGGCCTAGGCAGAGATAAACCTGGTGACATCATCACGACATTGTCAGGCCTGTTTTCACAGACAAAACTGATTCTTGTGTGCAAAAATCAGTGCCCCTTCATGCCTTGTTCTCATCATGCCGTGCTTTGTCCTCACATCCTACCAAAAGGTTATTCCATCAGTGGCTGTCAATTTGGATCTCATACAACACAACTGCGTTCAAGGGCTTGGATGTTATAGCTTTGCTACAAAAGAGAAGATTTCAGTTTCTCTCATTTGCTTTTGATTGGGTCAAATTCTGAGAAGATGTACAGATGCCATAATCCTTTGGTCTGAGTATTGGAGTTTTTGGCACCTTTTTCAGATTGCAGGATCATTTCATCTCTCTCTGTTGATAAAGTTGTATCACCTTCTCATCCACTTTTTTAAATGGAAACACACAGCCAAGAGGCTCCCTGTACTCAGTGTTTACACAGCATCAATTGCACTTTAAGACAAAAACCCACAGAGCAATCCAACATACTCTGACAACAGTTGCTTAGAGCCTCTGTTGCCAACAGTGTGGCTAGCTCACCAAAGGATTCAACTCGGCAGTCTCCTGCTAAACATAATCACTCTAAACAAAGTCGCCTTTCTTATTTTAATGTCATTTTGTCTAAAACAGGAAGATGTCCATCTCTGTATTCAGTCCTTGGGATTTGATGGCAGGTGAATAGTTTTGATCAAGAGAAGTTTATCTTTGTGAAGCTATGTGGTTTGTGCCTTGTTCCGAAGTTGCATTTAATATGTCAGAGATATAAAGATGACTAGTAATAATATCTATGGACTGTCATTATGATTACATGCCGTTTTTATTTTGCTTGTTTTTGTTTTTCCATTATGGTGATTTGAAGGGAGAGATTAACGACCTTGGTACTGTTCCCCACCAAGAAACCATCTTGGCACCGAGATCTTCTTTGTTTGCTTTTTTTAAATATATATATATACATATATAAATGTGATTTATTTCTATATAGTTGTAAGGTTGAATTACTTACAGCTCAGAAGTACAATCAAACCTTTGAGACGTGAGGCTTACAAGGGTATAAAGATGATCTTCGCTCTGAGATGATTTTTCTGAACCTAAAGCCCTGTTTGAAAGTCCAGATGAGTCTGGCTGCAGTGTTCCGTGTTCCCTCGTGTCATTTAAATGTCAAAGAGACTGTTTGTGTTCAGCAGCTTCTCTCTCTTTACACGCTTGGAAATCTGTTTTGTCCTCTGCAGTGAGGTCTGCTCCATGTTGATGTCAGATTGCTGATGGAAACATTTATTTGTATGTGAACCCCGTTTTCTGCTGAGGGAACTGAAAGAATTGTGATTTTGCAGAGATGAATTTGGCTGAAGCAAGTTTGGTAGATGGGTTTCCAGACGTATTCTTTTATCATCTGCATTGTACCATACTGTTCTCATGTTAATTCTTTTCTTACATGCTAACATATTGTTTTGTTTGAGCAAATTAAATAAAAATTGCAATACAAGACTTAAATTTGTTTCTTTTTAAATTACCTTCACTGTTGTAGACTTTGAATAGGCAGTACTCAGTTTAGCCTCAAGACATCTTATTTTACAGTACTTTATGACAGATATCAAACATTATTACAATATTTTAGCTCAATGTTGTAGCTATACACTTTATTATTCAACTAGGGATGTCCCTGCATATGCTATTGCAACATTGGCCTACCACCTTCCTTGTGTGAGTCTGTGACGCTGCACTGTGACAGAAGACCCTCGAGTACAGCCAGCTGAAGTGTGTGTGAGACGCAGCCCACGCTTGGTTCCTCCATATCATCCACTGCTTTTTTCATATTCCTTACGTTGTCACGTAAAATGTCGTGGACGTGTTGCTTGTCTATTTCACAGCGTTATACATCTCCTCGATTATCTGTTTTACATGTTCTGCTGAATGAGACCTACAAAACTAGTGCACATACTCGAAAGTTGTTGTAACTCGAAAGTGGAGCCAATGTAATGTAATGCCGAGATGGTAGGGCATACCGGGAATTCAAAAACTCCAGGTGACGAAGAAAACCCTGATCCTCTACTACAGAGATGAGCTGGTTATCCAGAGAGATTAATTTAGTTATCTTCTCTGTAATATTTTTGGCCATGTCGCTGTCTCGAGCATATTTGTCTGTCCTTTTGAAAGTATCCGCAAGTGTTTGTTGCTTCGGTGCCTTTGCCTGTGTTGCTTGAGTGAACTCGTTGTCTAACTTTAAGTGTTGTTTTTTATATCGGGCTTGGGTCCATGTCCAAAATTGCCAAATGGATCGGGACATCCCTATATTTAACTAGGAAAAAATGGATTTAGTGTCAAATTACTATCAGCATTACAGAAATGCTGATGCTGATGGAAAGTCAGGTGAAGTTTTGTGGTTAAAAAAATAAACCTTTCTAGAGCTTCAGCGCAAAACAGTGTTGCAGCCTTCTCCTAAACGACTGAAGCAGCTGGAGACTAGTGTTAAAACACCTGAAGAAAAAAACATAAAATGGCTCCATACAGCGCGTCTAGCATGATCCAAGTCTCCAGAGACCCCGAGAACCCAAATAGATTATACATGTGCGGTGGAGCTGGTGCATCCACTTCAGATGGGGTGCGTGCCGACACTTTTAGCTTAGCTGCGACAGTGAAGATTTTGGCCTAAAATCGGTTGTAAATTTTCAAATCAATTTAGGATCCCAGGTGTTCTGGAGACTTGGATTATATTGGATGGAGCCATTTAGTACTTGGGGGGGCGGAGGTTGTTTTGTACCTTTTAAAATCCCCACCCACCTCAGATGTGTAGGAGAATGCAGCGACACTGTGAAGTTCAGAGATGCTACAAAACGTCACCCGACTTTCCATTGGCCTGGGGTTGGGCAGATAATGAGTCCATTTTCATTTTTTGAATGAACACACACACACACACACACACACACACAGTGTGTCTACATCTGCAGTTACAGCAGGTAAGCCTCTGTTTGACAGCTGAGTAACTTTGACAACATGTCTGACTGTTCCACAGTCATGCTCAGCAGAGACGAACAGGAACAGGAACACTAACTGAAAGTACGTCTCTCTGCAGTGCTTCCTCCTTGTGCTGCTGTGTGAGAGGATGACAGAGCTGAAATCAAGACCAAGATTTGAACCAACAATACTGCAAGTTGTGGTTTAGACTTTCAGTTTTTCAGCTACAAAGTATATTCTCAGAGGATTTTGTACTGGCCCTCAACTCTAGTTGGATGCATTACAACTGTTATATATGTTTTTTGATTAATCTTTTTGCTTTTCATTGACTCAGATCGGTGATGTATGACATGAGAGAAAGCATGGAAAAAGAGGAGGGAAATGTGTGAAGCCCCGGAAAGGGATGTAACTGAAAGAGAGAGGGTTTGTATGCAGGTGAAACGTAAAATGGCTGCTCGAGTTATTCATGAGGAGCCAGTGTATGTATTTACTGAATGATTGTTTTAAATCTTGACCAGCTTTCTTTTTTATAATTTAAGGAGTTTATATCACTATCCTGATAGATCTTGAAAAATGAGAATAGGCTTTGAATTTGTACCTTATTATTTGTGGATCTGGTACTCTGCAAAAATAAGAAGTCCCTTGTGTTCCTCTCTCTTGATTGCATTAAAGTTGTAGAAACAAAACAAAACGTATTCATTAAATACAACCTAGTATTTGACTCTATGTTATTAGTTATGAATTTCATAATAATCTTGTTAAGTTTCTGTGTGACGCTTGCCAAAGCTGTTGCCACAAACATTCTGGGTTTCAAGGTGAAACCAGTTTCTGATTAAAGGAAACTTCCCGCACTTTACTGGTTCTCCTCGGCTTCACTTTACAACACACAGCTACACTTCCTGTGGGCGGCGCACAGAGAGGTCTGGCAGTTCTTCTGCAGTTCATCTGAGGTTTTGTTTGATATGCAGCCAGAGAGGGGCTGTGCTGTGGCGAAAGCTGCACTCAGACAGGAAAACACCCTGAGCTGCAGAGAGAAAGACAAGGAAGCTGAGAAAATCTTGATGCTGTAATTGGATTGGAGAGTTTGAATTTTCAAAATCAGTTGTCTACCTCTTGTGTTTATGAGCTTTGAGCTTTGGCACTGTGAGTGGCAGGTGTGAATAATGTGTCTCAACAGTCAGCTCTCTCATATATGCCAATAAGTCACAGCATGCAGCTGTTAGTGACTCCTCCATACTTGAACTTTATGTCTGTATGTCTTCATGGTAGTTGGATGCGATCACTTTCAGCTGATGGTGCACTTTCTCACAGAGACGTTACAGTATAATACATAATAGCCAATGTAGTGAACTCATAATGACTAAGTACAGCAGGGTTATAACTACAGCTTTAAAAGGAAATAACCTCCATAAAATGAAACTTTTTGATCTGAAAGTCACAAAAACTTTAAATAGAAACCTAATTTGTATTCAACACATATTCAACAGTTTAAACAGTTCAGAGCCTCGCACTGTCTGCTGTTGTATAGCATATGAGGCAATGAGGACATATTCAGCATACAATGAGACTTTTTTTAGTAAAGAAAATATTGTTCCAAACTATTGAAGTTGAGATCATCAGAAAGTTTAACTTTTAATGTCAGGTCTCCTTATAATTCTTGAACACGTATATGCAAAGGTATTCAATGTATTTCTTAATATTCAGTAAATGTTGCACTGCAAGAGCAGCCTATAACAATACTAAACAAATCAAGTGGGTATGCATCTGTCTCCAGAGCTTGTTTTAACACAAGACAACAAGAAGTCTCATGAGAATTATAGCACCATTATGATGACAGCTTCCCCCAGAAACAGAGCAAAAATGCAATTTCCTCCTCTCAATTGACAATTTTTCATGAACCATTAAAATAAAAAAACGTTTGCCTTGAACACAAAATTCAACAAGGACTATATTTCCCAAATTCATTTAATTTCCAATTAATTTCAACAGGATTCTTATGGTAGCCAATGTTATAGTAGGCTGTATTAACAAACATACTGGTAATTATCTATATAAGTAATTAATTAACACTAATTAAAAACAATGATATACACATGCAATAGGTGCATTTATATTTGACTATTTTCAAATGACATTATGTTCATTTGAGTATGAATTGTTTTCCATCAGAGCCTCTGTATTAGTTGGGGCTATTGAATGACATTAAGCAAAATGTGGCAGTCATGTGGTAGATAGATCTGTTCACTATATGATATCTGTTTATACCTGACACTTCTACCATTTTGTAGGACGGTAATTTGACACCAGTAAACAAAGTAGTAAAACCAATCCGATTTCAGTTAAAATCCACCGGTGACCAATGAGATCACAGAACTATTTGAATTGAACGCTGACCTATCCAATCAGCATCCTTCGCGCCATTCCAGTCACTGGTAGGTTTTGCCCAGAGAGGGAGGGAGAACGAGCAATACGTCAAATGCGAGAGAAGTCCGCTTTTAAAATATTAAGCTTAATTTATTCATTCTTCGTCTTATTAAGGAATATCGTTAACAGTTTTATTCACTGGAATTATTCGCTTGGTGTTAAGGTAAGTAAATCCGGCCAACAAGTATGGTTGTGATGTGAAATAGCAAATCGCTCTTTGTATGTCTTTGTTGGTTAACTGGGGCTTAGCCGAAGCTAACTCAAGCTGGCTGTTTAACGGCGCTGTAGGCTCGGACTAGTTCCTGGAATCTAAACTTGTTTCCACCGGTCCAAGTAAATATGTTGTATGGACTATACGCTTATGTTGTGTGGGGGCCAGCTTTCCGCTTAATAGTTTATGAATTTATTTGGAATGCTTTGTGTTATAGTCTGCAACAGTGTAACGTTTGTGAAGTTGTAACGTCACCATTATGGACGCGCTATTCGCTATCATCCAGATTAACGGTACGCAACCATACGATGGTCAGAAATTAGACTGTGCCTGCCTAACGAAGGACGACCTCATTATATCGTAACGCATTAGCCCTGTCGGTTTTCGATTACCTATGTTTAAAAAAATGTTTTGCTGCGATGATGTTACCGTCACTAAATTATGTTCGGTCGAACTTATTAACTAATGCCCACGGGTCGAGCCTTTAGCTGATGGGTTTGGCTTCTTCGTCAATAGTATTTGAATGAATGACGTTTTCCCTCCTTTCCTTTCTGTCTCTAGCAGCTGCATCACGTCTATGTTGAAGCGAAACAAAGCTAACGTTAGGCTCCGGTGGTCAAAGAAACAGCTCCTGTGCATCAGAGTAGATATAAAGAATATAAGTTAAATTTTCTATTATTCTAGTAAACAAACCACGTTCTTTGTCAAACAGTAAAGTATTTTGATTTTAAACGTGAGAGTTTACCAAACGTCAAATAAAGGTTGACTAAATAATTAAGTTACTTGTTCTTAACGTTACACCTAATCACAAATCGTAACGCCATTTCGCAGGAGACGAAGATATAACGGGTCGGAGGAGTAAGCATCTTCCATTAATTCACTTGATTTTATAGCACTATGTTAGTTTACATTTGTTACGAGGCGTTTGTATTTTGTGTACATTAGATAGTCTTATCTACGATAGGTATAAAGTACGCAGACTATTGTAAGCTAGCGTTGAAGTTTGTGTTGCAGTGAGTTTTCTGTGTTTTTTCTTTGCGGACCAAAGGAAACCATGCAGATATATTTAATTGTATTATTTTTTATATTTATCCCACCACTATGGAAGTTAAATAATACGTCAGTGCAATGTTGACACGAGACGTTATCGCCACTTTGGTGGGAGTTTACAACCTAACACAGGTTACATGTCAAAGGGGCAGCATACCAGGTGGAGCCATTTTCAGCACAAAGGGATCCCCCCTAAATCTGCCTGACTGCTATATAAAACCCCACCCACGGTACAGCCCGTATCCTTTCATTAACTCTGCCTGAGATCTGATGGGAAACTCTCACCAGTCACGATTCAGCCCTGACTTCCACATCCCACATGGAACACGGCAGGCAAGCCAGGAGAGCAGAGCAGGGACTTACTTTGGGTGTGTCATGTTCAGATGTTTTTCCTGGGGACGTTGTGGATTTTTGTGTTTTAACAAGAGTAGATGAGTTACCAGTGGATTAGGGCTTGAATGCATATGTTTAACTCTTCCTGCATATTTGTCCTAATCCTGGTGAGACAGCTTCTCAATGAGCTGTTGGTAGTTTAGCTGTAAATCAGTTCACTTATTTTGTGTCTATAAAGGCTTACATGAAATTGATGAGGTACACATTAGATTTGATTCTACAGCAGAGTGGTTTAGTAGTCTATCAGCTGATATTGTCAAGTTTAACATTAAGAGTTTATTTGAATCGAGTATAATGCTTAATTTCTCATCATATGGGCAATGAAGAGTAAAAAGCACAAACAGAACAAGTGCTTTTACATCATACCTATCGTTTATTGAAGCATTACACTGTGTTGACCATTGGAATGTTAAAATAGAAAGATTGGTGACAGGAGGCTGTCATTACGGTAGGAGGCTGAAGTTGTCACCAGTAGAGACTTCAGTGTGCTTTGCTGAAGCCTGTTGCTGTTCTGAATATTAGTCAGTGCCAACTTAAGGCTCTTGTTCAGATGCTACTACTCAAACATTTCTGATATATTGCTATGCTTATTCTGTGTTCTTATAGTGGCAGTGGCAAGGTGAGATGAAACATGATTTAAAATAGCAGCATATGTTCTAATTATCTCAGTTATCATAGATTTCTTTTTAGTTGTGTTAAACACGTATTTCTGTGCATGGTTTATTTTAGAACTCAGTGGACTTCTAGTAGTAAAACTGACTAGCTTTTATCACAATTTTATGACCCCAGTTAGATTTTTACGGTTGTCCTCAAACTGACTGTTCGCATTGGCAGACTTGACAGCTACAACCACAGTTTAGGTTTATGTCATTTGTACTTTGGCTGGTCTGAAAATCCTTGCCTGGCTGACTGTGACTTGAATGGTGCACCACCCTTTCAGACAGACAGCTTTGGGTAAACCTAGCAGGGACAGACCTGTCAGCAGTTCTGCAGTAGTGTGGTGGTTTTCTAGACACTGAGCCTCCCCAGTCACTAATGGTCCATAATGCTGACCTTGCCTGGCCTACCTCATTGTGTCCTGCAGTGCACACTACATTAGGTTCTGTTGCTCTAAAATGGAAGCTAATGTAGGTGGTAAATAGTAAACAGCTGATATATATAATTTGATCACGTACAGACGATGGGATAGGATAATATGACATTATCGAACAATTTTGAAGCAGGTGTTGCTAAAGAATCTTTATTGCCGTCAGCTATCAGGACAGTTGGATCAAGGCTCCACGGGGCAAATATTTGGGTCGCACATGTGCCACAAATCTGTAAGGTTCAACTAAACATGTTGTGCGAGTGCACCTGATATTCAGCAACTCAGATTAAAACATTTATAGAAAAATATTTTTTAATGACTGCTAGCTGGGTGTTTGTTAAAAGTAATTTTTAAACAGTTGAGGTTATCACAATTTCTTGTTGCATGTGCTGTCATTAAAATGAAAACATGTTCACCTTTTATTCCTGTTATAATAATGAATATAATTTAAAAAAATTAAATAGATGTGGGTGCATCTAAAAGAAAAAATAAGGTGCAACCAATGGAAAATGAGCTTGGAGCCTTGATTCTGGTGACAAAAATAGAATTGGCTGGCCTCACTTTGCTTCACCACATATCTGCCAAGTTGGTTTCACACATTAGTAAAACAAAATTAAATCAGAGCCTTTGTAGATCAAGGGGTTCCTGCAGGGGTTCAGGTCTAGACTGTGGCTAGAGCAGTTTATTATGTTGTCCTTGGGTTGAACATATCTCCACTTCATTATTTTTATGACTAAATGCCTGGAGGAGTGGCCAGAGTAGCTCACTCATCTCTGCTCATGTTGTAGTACTGCATTTTTTTTCTCATCTGCTTCAGTTCCCATTATAGCTGAAGAGCATCTCAAAGCTCAAAGTCAGGACTTCTGTTGGTGCACGCTCTAACCCTTCAGTGGCCCTGTGCTTTTTGAATAATAGCTGCTAAGTACAGTCACATGATAAACTTGTTGTATTGTTTTGTGCATTGCTTTGCATGCATAAATCTACTGTACGTAAGATTTTCCTAGTTTATGATTAATTTATAATTGTTTTTGCTTCGCAATTCTTGCAACAGCCACTAATGTCACTAATTCATATTGTGTGATTTTTTTTTTCTTGTATTAATTGTATTACATGGTAATGGTGATTGTTGTCCAGCCTAAGTTAGTCTGTATGTAAATGCAGTGAACAGACAAAGAAGTTAAATGTCAAGTCTGTAACTGCCAAAGAAGTGTGAGTGACAATGAGCCCATTTAGAATTAGATTTTGCCACTGTTATTCAGGCAGATTGTTAAAGTTTGAAGTCATTCTGTGTTTCACTGGACTTTATGGACACAATGGGCAGGGTGTGATGACAATGCCTATATTTGTCAAATTATTAATTTTCATTGTACTCATCAGTGGCAAGCTAGGATTGCACTGCACTGACAGTTTTCTTAAAAATCATTACAGATGTATTCGATGCCAAATGCACATGGATTCCCTCCTTTTTTATGTATCAAAGAAATCTAAAATTTCAACACCCAGCTTACACTGAATAAATAAATACATCATCTACATTGATTGTGCTCAATCTAGTAAACCCTAGGAGAGGACATGGGATCAAAACATAAAAAACGCTCTTGAGTACTATTGTCTTACCTCCTTTGCCCTCCTTCTATTTGCCCTACACTTCCTCTTCTCCCTCTCCTATCTCTTGTACTCTCTCTTTCACTTTCTTTTTGTGTCCCTTTCTTCACGCATCCATACCCGTTCTTCTGCTGTCTCTCATGTCTCTCTCTCATTATCTCTTGTCTTTCACATGTTCTTTTACATATCTTTCTCTCATTATCTCTTGTCTTTTACATGTTCTCAGGTCAATGAAGATGCCTTCTGTGAAGTATCAGAGAGGGGAGATGGTAATGGGCCGCTGGCCTGGCAGCAATCTGTATTATGAGGTGAAGGTGCTGGGCTATGATACCAAAAGTCAGCTTTACACCGTCATCTACAAGGATGGCACGGAGCTGGAGCTGAAGGAGCAAGACATCAAGGTAACTACACAAACACTTAAGTTCAGAGTCTTTAGAGATTTGTGCAACATTTTGTCAGTGTAGTATCTTGTTTTTTTGTTTTTTTTTCAGTGCTTAAGGTAAAATTATAGATTTTCAACTATAAAGACAGCAGAGGCATGAACAGTTGGCATTATGGATATTAATCAGCTACTTCTAGCTTGTCAGGGAAACTTTCAGGTGGAATCAAAGTTTACAGTTGATCCACTGTATAGTTAAACATCCACAGAATTAATGATTGTCCATCCAAAGTGGTTTACTGATACTGGCCCTCATATTAAATGCTGCTTTAGCTCATAACTATGAAGTAGAGATCATATATAAAACACAAGATGAGGTAGACCTCTAATCACTTTCACCTATAAAAACTAAGTACGATTATTAATGATGGTTTCAATTCCTTTGTTGTTTTACTTGTTGTTTTCCTTCAGAATATTGCTGGTTTCCAGACCCGGTCTCGCTCCCGCTCCCGTTCTCGATCACCAGGCCGCCGCCGTAGCCGGTCTCGTTCCCCAGCAAGAACCACACGGCGCTCGTCATCCCGCACAGCGGCCGCTGTCGCTGCTGCAGCTATAACAGAGAGTGCACCAACCTCCCGCAGGGATGCAAAGCTGAAGGATACACTAGAGGTCAGGCTCAGTCCCCTGGTAAGTGCCACAACTGTCTTCTCAATCTGCTAGCTCTTCTCTGCTAGAGAAGCTGATTTACAGAAGGAACTAGATCAAAGGAGAGTGTGTATATGCAGATCAGAAATATAAATTGTGTCATGTGCCATATATATTGATACAGTAGTATGACGGTTGTATACCGATGTAGAGTTGCTCCACTAAATCCATGTTACTTCCTGTAGCTAAATGGGTTGTTAATGTCGCCTGGTAACAAAGACAGTCTCTGCTGTTGAAAGATTTTTTACCAAGAACCTGTAAGAAGCAGTTACGTGGTGCTTCCTGTGCCACTCACTGAGTCATACAGTATACTGCATGGGTTGCAAAGTGACAGAGTGAAGTGCTTTTTCATTATTATCGCATGCTCTTCAAAGAACTGTTGTTGTGATTGAAATCAGACTTGGTGCCTAACCACATAATGCTGGCCTTTCAGGGCTCCAGGTTGCCACTATTTTGGTTTCACAAGTGCCCAGAAATTTGTTAAATGTGACTTAACATTTTCATTGGTTGCACCAATGCATTTGAAATTTAGCAGTTTATTCTTGAAACAGTTGAGCTAATTGCAATTTCTTGTTACATGTTATTTAAATGAAGACAACCATCCACTTGCACCTGTATTCATGTTTACACACTCTACATTATGTGTTAAGAATTTATGTTAAAATGTTTATTCTATAATATGTGGTCACCGTTGTAACCATTGTAAACATTTGGCTGTTCTTCAACTTGCCCTACCAGACAACACACCAAGGTAGGAAAAAAATGCACTGTAGATGAACTGGCACAATTATAATTACTGGTCAAGTATATGTAACTAAATTTAAGTTGTGCCAGTAAATGATTTTAAAAATGTGCACAATTGTCTGACAAGATCCAGTCCATCATCAAATGCCATCATCAGTACCTTGTCATTGTGGGCCAATGTGTCAGTTTCTGTCTTTATGAATTTTGTCCATAACACCGTCACATTCCCTCTGCCTATTTCTCACATTGCTTTTCCCCACTTTTTGTCTCCATCAATCTCACGCCATTGTTTGATGGGCAGCAACAGACAAGTGCAGCTGAGAACAATAGCAACAATAAGCATGAAAAGAAAGAGGAGAATGACACTGCTAACAAAGTAAATGAGGTGAGTTTCATCTTGTAATAAAAAAACGTTCATCAGTGTGCCAAAAATGTCCTTATTTACCCAAATGAAAAACTATAAATTACACAGACCAACAACATGTGCCAAATGTAAAATGTGAAAAAGGCATCATGACTTTGGACTGGACTGCACAAGAAAGCATTAATGCTTCTTCTTTTTTCATAAGCTTTTCTACTAGCATATCTCTGTTGAGTTAAAATCAGTTTAGTCAGATAGGTGGTATTCCCTAAAAAAACAATTGATGTTCCAGGCGCTACTCACGTAGTGAATGGGCTTTTGAGGTAAGTCAGAGCTGTTGGAATGTCATGATGCATGCACGTTGGGGGGCCGTGTGTGTTTTTTTTCTAGTTGAGAGAGGCTCCCCTCACAAGATTGTGCTCCATTTAGCTCGTCACATGATGTACCAACATGTGCTACGCCTTTACCTTCCCTGCCTTTTAATAATGTCTGTTAGCTTTGCAGAGTCCTATGTCTTCACTTTACTTTACACTATCTTTGTTTCATATAGAAGTTGAGATAAAGTAAATAAAACTTGTAGTAATAGCAATAGTGTCTTATTTCAATTCAGTTGTTGTTTGTCGTGCCCATTTTGCCAGCTTTGTTGTGTTTGTCTAAATCTGATCCCTGAGTAGGATTTCAGACCTGACACCAGACACCTCCAAAATTATTGTTAGTCTGCATGGCTATGTGACCTAATCATGAGTCTTAAATAGGTATATAACCCTCTGTGAGAAGCTCTCTACAAAAATCCAGCCCAGTCGTTTCTTTGAGAAAGTACTTTGTAGTTAACTGAGAAAGTAAAGCCACAATGTTACTTCATGAAAAAATGTAAATTTACACAATAGCTTGGTTGAGTAAAGAGCAGGGTGTGTCAAAAGTTGCACCAACACAAATATATCTCCAAGGGCTGTAATTGAATAAGGAGGGAATCTGGGGGTTTTACTATTGGATTTGTTTTGTATAGGTATATGTTTTTTGTATATAAAGAAACATTTTTGTGTCAGGAGATATTATTGCTCAGAAGCAGTAAGTCCTACAGTACATACAGCATGTTTCAAATGTTAACCAATTATTTCACATTAAAAATATGGCTACTCTCACGGACTGTTACTTCTTTATTTGTCATTTTTCAGTGATTCAGAAGACCAATTAGTTTAACTGCCACCAATTGCTTTGTGTCATTGTGGGCTTACTACAATTAACCCACCCTGCACCTAAAGCTAAATATTGTGGGTCAAATCAAGGTCCTTCTCTGAAGAATTTATATAATCTAAAATGCATTCAAATGGTTAATGCAATTAAAGGCATGGCTAGCTGGATACACTTTACCCTATGACTTTATGGTATACACGAACTTTGTTGAAATTGCAAGCCCACATCTTGTGCAATTTAGACTTTGATTTGTTGATTTGTGTGTTCTGACAATCCAGAATCCTAAATAACCTTAATCTTTCTTCTGAAGTCTAAGTCTAAGGTAGAGGCAGAGCCTGAGCTGAACCAAGGCCGTTACAATCTGCGCCGCAGGAAGGAAGATGGAGATGCCAAACCAGTTGAGACCAAAACAGAGCAGCTGGAGGAGAAGGATGCCAAGGTGGCTGCAGCTGCTGTTGCCACCCTCTCCACCCCGCTTGACTTTGGTGGGAAGATAGGTAGGTTACAGGATGGAAGGAAAAGCAGTGTTATGTCAATATGCAGCTACTAGCCTGAGGGGGATATTTAAAGTCCACCATTATTCCAGTAGTTAACAGTTGACATTTGACATATTTGATAAATGTACCGGGCATTACAGGCTGGCCACATAGGGTGCTTGTTTAGTGCATGGCGACTGTGTTGCTGAGCTACTGCTGCTCACTCTTGTGTTTGTGTTCACATAGGCAGCGTTGCTGCTGCAGTGCAACTGCCCTATATACTCCCGTATGCCCTATTTGTTTAGATGGAGTTTGCCTTTGATGATTATCAATAAATATGATGAGCTCATTATCCTTTACCCCAGTTGAAAGAGCGAGAAATGGGGAGGGAGGGAAAGAAGTGCGCGGCGGGGATGCCCATCACCTGTTGTGTGTATTCTCTTCATGTCTGTGACATATTCTACAGAAAAAGACATTAAAACTGTAGTGACACGCTAGTGTAATTTGGTTATGACTGTTTATAGGTTGTTTTCAGGTCTGTTTTTGCAGAGAACTGTGCCTGTCGCTGTAAAATAGTTGAGACTCTGAATCTCTAGATATAGTGACGCAGCAGCCTCACTTGACACACGTATGAGAAGTGCAACTCGTGGATCCAGTGTGACCAGTTACTTGTTAACATGGATGCGGAAATGAAAAGTAAGAGGTAACGCCACGCAGCATTGTTTAGCTGGTTGATGTGAATATTTTTCCCTGTTAAAGTGAAACTCTCGCCAAAATGCAACCTATGCTTTTTTGGTGAATGTATATGAGTCAAACCTTAATGTGAAAGCATAATTACGATGAAAGAGGCACTTTTAAGATTGACCGTATTTTCGTTTTCGGCTCAAGCTCATTTTCAATGGGAGTGCATGGGGCACTTTTACGATAGCATCAAAATCTCTATTTTTATAACACTAAGAAGGCTCGACACATGAAACTTTGCTTGTAGTATCACCAGAGTCTCTGCACCCGAACAAGAGCATTGAGAACATTGTTTGTGTACACAGAGTTTACTAAGAGAGAAAGTTTTTGAACAACTCAGGTTAGCAGTAGCTTCTTCCTCTAGCCATCGTCATGGCAGCCCAGACATACTCGGGGATCAATACGTCTGGGTAGCGTGTATGTGGTTCAGTTGAGCTATGTGTTGAGACCCTGGTGATACTACGAGCAAAGTTTCATGTTGTGTCGAGCCTTCTCAGTGTTTTAAAAATAGCAATTTTGATGCTATCGTAAAAGTGCCCCCTGCACTCCCATTAAAATGAGTTTGAGCCAAAAACAAAAATACGGTCAATCTTAAAAGTGCCTTTTTCGTCGTAATTATGCTTTTTACACGAAGGTTTGACTCATATACATTCACAAAAAAGCCTAGGTTGCATTTTGGCGAGAGTTTTACTTTAATCACTGACAGACTCACAGGCATAGGTCCAGGCAGTACAGGTGAGGAAAAGCTATGGTTGTATCAGAACAGTATGCATTTTGTGCCATTCTGGGCTATTATTAGCTACATACAGCTTCTCGGATTGCTAAAAGATTGGAACACTGCCAGTCAGATGTGATGCAAGCCTGATTTATATATTTTATAAGAGGTGTTAAATGTCTGCTTTCCTTTTTGCCCACCTGTCTTGGCTTCACCTCAGTGTTTACTACAAAACTTTGTCCGCCTCGCAGATAGCTCAGCTATGTGACTTTCTTGTATGTGGGAAATCAGTGACTTAATTAATCTGTGTGTAGTGTATGTGTTTATATGTAAATGATCATGGTGTTAAAGTCAAACTCTCGCCAAAAAGCAACCAAGGCTTTATTTGTGATTGAATATGAGTCAAACCTTCATGTAAATGCATAATTACGACGAAAGAGGCACTTTTAAGATTTACCGTAGTTTCATTTTCGGGCAAGCTAATTTTCAATGGAGTGCAGGGGCACTCTTATGTTAGCATCAAAATCGCCATTTTTAAAACACTAAGAAGGTTTGACACAACATGAAACTGCTCGTAGTATCACCAGGGTCTCTACACATGAACACGAGCATTGAGAACATTGATTGTGTACGCAGAGTTTACTAAAAAGAAGGTTTTTGAACTACTCACTGTAGGAGCTGGATCTCCGGCGTGTCGTCGTCATGTAGGGCTGCAGCTATCGATTCTTTTTGTAATCGATTAATCTAGCACTTTATCGATCGATTAATCGAGTAATCGGATTTTTTTTTTTTTTTTTTGCGTTTTTAAACAACCAAAACAAATAATGCATAACGAAAATGATGTGGCTGTAAAATGATCAAGCATTTCTCAAAAAAACAGAGGTATTCATTCCAACTACAACATTTGGCTCCAAAACTAAGCCCATTTATTAAGTGCCAGTGCCAATAATTAAACAACAATACAGTTAAACCAACCTACTGTAAAACATGTATAACATGTAAAACAGTGAATACAAACTTAAATAGTAAAGGCCATTTGGCCTTGGTTTTGTTTTCTTAATACAACATTACAAAAAAAGGATTGTGCCTTCTGCAAATTACCCACCTGAGAACAAAGAATGAATGTAAAATATCAAGCCAAACAGGTACACAATGTGTACAATTTATAAAAAATAAATGTAAATAAAACAATTATAAATAAATAAAATAAAAAATTATAAATAAGACTTTTTCAGTCTCCAGTCCCCAAATCCATGATAACCACACTAATCCGCCAATCACAAGGAGGCAAATACACTGTGTGGGAAGACTAGGGTCCTACCTACTCCACACTATACGTGTCCTCCTGGAACCGAAACTGTGACACAGACACATTGGATCAGCCGGTGGAGGCGGTGTAATGCACTCAAACAGAGTTTATAATCACAAAACTGCCAATGTAGCACGTAATTCATGATCATGTCTGTATAAAGTGATGTTTAGTTTTGCTCTTCTCCAGCGGCTGTTTCAGTGAGTTTTGGGCGCAGAGTGATGAGACATATACCGTTGAAATTTGTAGAGTCCCAGCTTTTACATGACATGCTGTATGTAGCATTAGCATGAAGTAGCGTAATCGCTAACGCCGATTTTTCGGACATGTGCCATTGGCGTGTTTTTTCTACGTGCTCCTTTAGTTGCTTGGAGTCGGAATTGAGTTTCGATTAGGTGAAAATGATTATCATGAGTGTTTAGCCGAGCTTCTTCCCGTTAAGTTGGTGTGCTGCATTAATATGTTGCTCCATGGTTAACTTAGCATGCTCTTATAGGATGTATAATGCAACATGCGCAGCTCGGGTTGAAGAGGTTAAAAACATCACAGCTAAACATCATATCTAGTCAAACCGCATCACGACATCACTACAAATACAGAGATAAATTGTGCCAGCCAGCTAAATTCAAAATTCGAAAAAAGTTAATCGAGTAACTCGATGAATCGTTTCAGCCCCATCGTCATGGCAGACAAAAAGTGTCGATCCCCGAGTGCGACCTAACAGGCAGGAGAGTAATGGTGGACCGCTCCTCAATCCTGCCTGTTAGGTCGCATTTACACAAAGGTTAGACTCATATTCAATCACGAATAAAGCCTTGGTTGCTTTTTGGCGAGAGTTTCACTTTAAGCTAGACATGCAGAAATGTCGTGTTAACATGAACCCTGATTAAACTGATGACATAAGTATCACTGGTGTGTCTTTTCCTTCTTCCAGGAGCGTACTTTTGGCTGCTGTTTCTTCCAGCCTGGGTTCTCTTTGTGGTACTCCAAGTCAATTTGGAGGACCCAAGTCTGGTCAACTTCCCTCCCCCTTTGCCCCCCCTTGAAGAATTCTGGGATGCCCAGGCTCTTGTTTTTGTCATCGTCTGGGTCTTACTCCAGGCCCTGCTCTACATCCTGCCTTTTGGAAAAGTGAGTGGAAGAGCTGAAAACTATACACACAGAAATACATGCAAGAGTTAATAAAGACAAATTAAATCATGAGGCAGCAAACAAATGCTGTCCGTTCTCCTCCCTCCTCTGTATAGTTGTGCATAATATCATGAGTACAGTATTACCTTGGAGTAAGTACAAACAGTGTAGTAAGGTGATAGCCACCAGACCCTCAGTATTTACAGTATTCACTGTTACTGTTACAGGAGAGCACATGACTTTTTCTGTTTGGTAACTCAGGCAGGAGGCAGAAATTGGATTAATGGTCAGGAGTAACAGTCCATGGTAAAAAGGAAGCTCTTGTCCTTTCCCTGCTGGGTCCTCCGCCTCTTGATATCTTATCTCAAAAACACCTCAACCAAGTGGTAACCCTCATAAACGTAATACATGTTTTATGTTTGGTATTTCAGTTCAAGTAGTGACTTTTTAGACTTAGACTTCAGACATTTATTTATCCCACATCGGGGTAATTTACTCGTCACAGTAGCAGGTGAACAGACATACAATAAGTACAGGACTTAGAATACTAAAGGAATACTATAAAAGATTTGAATAAGAGAGAAAAAAATATACAAAATAAAAATAAAAATGCTTTTCTTTTAATGTAAATTAAAAGCTCCTGTTCGTCTTTCATCTTCAGTGTCCCTACCTTGGTAAAATGAAGACATCCTCACTTTATATAGAGTTTTACAATAAAGACTTGGCTTCTGAAGTGAAGAGAAGCTGTCCTCACCAATAGACAACTACAATCAACATTTCCCAACATTGTGCGGATTAGCTACATGTGTGAACACAAATGTCCAAGACAGTTAAACTGGACATTAACTGTACTTTACCCTGCCACCACTCCCTATTACAAGTCTGTTTGAGACCATGTGTGAATAAAGCAGATCATTGTGTCCAGGATTTACAGCGAGTGAGTGGGTGTGTTGACAGTGCAGCCAGTGTAGCTGCTTCATCTTTTTTTGCTTACCTGTATATTGCTTTTCACTCTTTTATTGATGTTGCACATGTTGTCCAAATCTAGATAGTATGTATGTTAGTACATAAACAGTCCAGTTCCTCCTGAGCTCTACCCAGGCACCACCCCTCTTATTCCCTCACCTAAACCAAAATGAATATTTCCAGGAGGCACGAATGCATCTGACATGGACAATATCCTGTTGTGTGCTTTACGTATAAAAGAGCATCTCTTCACCTGATTAACCAGACATTGTTTTGTATGTTTTTGCTGTGCATTTAGGGTAGGTGACGCATGTTTTCACCTGCCATGAGAGCAACAACTGGTGGTAAATTACCTTTATTGTTCTCATTTGGCAAGCTAAGATTTTGAAAGACAGCGAGATTTACTGTGTTGACTCATGAGGCACTTGTTTTATTTTTTAATGGAAGTTCAAAGTAAACAAAGCAAATGATCAAATGTGGTTAAGTCTGGTCCAGTTAATTATCTTTTCATTAAATTTTTAGAATAGGCCGAGTTCGTTTCCATGTTATAGTAGTGCACATACCTTGATGGAAGATTTTTCTCTTATTGCTAGGTATGGATACTGAACTGACTACTTTTAAGGGTACCGGCCGCATCACTGCTACTGCTGAGAACCAATTTACTTTTAATCAGTTGGTGCCAAATTTCAGTATGGTAGAGCACACCTTTAGAGTAACGTATTAGTGAGAGATAGAGAGAGCGACACGTCACATGGAGTCAGGGCAACACTCGCTGCAATATTAAAATACAAATCTGACAAGGTCAACAAATCCAGGTCCCCTGCAGCAGCTCCAACACGCCTGTGCTAGGGCTGTCTAAATTGCTTCGAAATGACGTTCGAATATTCGCTCTAAAAAAAAACACATAGGTTCGAACCATTCGAATATCTACATTTGCGCATTATGTCAATAACAGAAGGACAAACTGATACAACAAGACATGCCTACTTGAGAGACCTTTTACCTCTATGCACATACATGGACATCGTCAATTACCTTGTTTTTGGTGTAAGTTACTACACAATGCAGGAGTTTAAAAGCCACAAGTCTTTGGAAAGTTACGAGACTTAGTTACGAGAAAGTAAGGTCCTTTCCTCTTATTGCAGCCAACCAAGCAATCCGGCGTCTCCTCGTCAGGTCAGAGACTTGCTCTCCTTGATGCTGTGTCCATTACGGCAACCTAAAAAACTGTATCCCATTGTTCCTATGTTTTCCATATGTATCGTGTGAGGTACTGGAGCAGTTTTTAACCCAGCAAAGCTGCCACTGATGTGGTTTTTTTCCACAGTCGAATATTAATTTTCACATTCGAATCTCCGTTTTGTTTTTGTTTTTTTCAATATTCGAATATACTGTATATTTGAATTTAGAATATCCATTTACAGCCCTAGCCTGCACCCATCACTGCCCTGGTTCACAGAGCGTTGAACCCTTCTACATGAACAACAAGGTGTCAACAACTTCATAGACATCTTGATGATATTTATCAACTAGTAAGTTAAGTTGTTATTGGAGGTAACCAGTCTTTTTTCACTGTCTTGGTTGCCTTTTTTACTAGCGTTAGCCAAAACTCAGTCCCTGGCTGTGTCTGAAATTCGTTGCCAACATGCTGTTCAGTACACTACAACGGTATTGAAGGTTTTCTAGTATGTCTAAAGTGTATCAAACCGATGAGTATGTGAATTGCAAACTATTCACTAGGAATTATAACAGGTCTCCCTTTTCCACATGGAGCAAGGCTGGTCGTATTTGGTGACTTATTTTTTACAACTGAAGTGACATTTTTGGTGTTACAGAGAAACTTATAAAAGGTTGGTTAAAACTATTGGTTAATGTTGTCAAAAACATTGATACTAAATTTTTATAAATTGATATAATATACAAGCCTTGTTCTATTTATCTTTTAATTAAAAAAAATGCCCACAATGTGTTAATTTTTTATCATATTACCAAAACATGGTATCAGATATCTATATTTTACAAGGTATTGTTTCAACGTTAAAAATACCAGTTTCGTGGCAGCGCTACTATTGTGTACCACTATCCATTCAACTGTGAACAGCACCCAGCCCTGCTTATCACCCAACCCTACATGAATGTGCCCATTTGTGAGTGAGTGACCCTCACTTACCGCTGCACGATATTGGAAAAAACTGACATTGCGATTTTTTTTTTAACCCTGCGATATATATTGCGATATGAAAAAATACAGGAATTTTCATCAGATGACCTGAATAGCACTTTATGTAATGCTGCACTGCTGCTATCTTGTGGACAATTAACCTGCACTGATCTTACCTCTTTTTGTCAATGTTAGGAGTATGGCTTCTGTCTGTTTTAGAGATATTCTTATTGTTATCTTTTATTGCTTGCTTTTATTGTGCTGGGACCTGAGAACATGTTTCATTCTATCATGTATAAACGTGAATTGAATGACAATAAACAAACCTTTGAATCTTTTGAGCTCCCCATCTTAAAATGGGACATTCTAGCTTCACAATTACATTAAGTAACTAACAATGAGCGGTAAACAGGTTATTCAACTCTTTATTCAATGACTGAAAACTGTTTTTATGTTTTGGACGACAGTCCGATCTGGTTTTGCATTCGTCGTACTGAGCTGTGTGGTACCAACGTAAATGGTCAAACAAATTAGTTGTGTTACCTCTCGTTGTTGCGACAGATGCAAGGCACTGTCGACACGGAACACGTGTTTGGTCAATATCATCTTTCTTGTAGCTGAAATGATTCCAGATAACTGATGTTGCTTTTCTTTTTGGCACCAAATCTTCGTTTTACCGATTTTCTCTTATTCGTTGCTTATTTTTTCAATGTTGTTACCAGCGACTCACTCCATGTGCAGGGGTGTGGTCTGCTTCGGCACACTGAATAAGAACTAATGATTGGTGGATAGCTGCGCATGCAGAGTCTGCATGCAAAGTGTGTGTCAGGTACCCTTGAAATTAGATGAGTTACTTTGCCTCCTACATCGCAGGCCCTGCAATGTGACTATAGCGCATCTACATCGCGATGACGATGCTCAAACAATATGTCGTGCAGCTCTACCCTCACTTAACTATGACTGTTGCAACCTACAGTGCTATTAGTCAGCTGTTAATCCCCATACCTTCTGTTTGTCTTTTCTAGCTGAGCGAAGGCATGCCACTGAGGTCTGGGGAGAGGCTGAAGTACAGAACCAATGGTAAGGCCAGGTGAAGTGAAAACTCCAACTGCGAGCAAATTCAATCAATAAGTGTTTGTAACAGCACTAAAAGCCAGAGTTGAATACATGAATTTATTGTATTTATTAGTTTATTGATTATTTATTGAACTTGAACAGATTGATACCATCTTTTCATTACCATTTACCAATTCTTACCACTGGCTTGCTATTTTACACTTTAAAACATATTTACCTTTTAACTTCTTTCATTGTAGTTTTTAATGAATTTCAAGCTGACGTTCCTTCTTTATTCTCTTCATCTGTATCTAAACCTCTCTGTGTCTGCCCAGGTTTCTTTGCCATTATGGTGAGTGCTCTAGCAGCAGCTGCAGCAGTGTACCTGGGTGTTGACCTCACATACATCCACAGCCACTTCCTGCAGCTGGCTATGGCCACCTTCCTCATTTCCATCCTGCTTAGCGCCTACCTGTATGCCCGCTCTCGCTACGCTGAACCAGCACAGCTGGCACTAGGAGGAAACTCTGGTAAGGGCAAAGATCTACAGTTTCCTGATCAGATACATTGTTTTGGGCCTTTCTTACTCATTCAGTTGTGTGGTTTGAATAAGCACAGTTTTCTGATATATTCTCTCTCACTCTGTTTTTTCCAGGCAATGTGGTTTATGATTTTTTCAAAGGACGTGAGCTCAATCCTCGCATCAAAAACTTTGATCTGAAATTCTTCTGTGAGATGCGCCCTGGTCTGATTGGCTGGGTGAGTTGTCATGGGACACCAAAGCAAACCTTTGTCTCAAAAATCCACTAACTCAAAGCAAAACAAATTGATTATTATTATTAGAAAAATAAAACAAGCCTTTCTGTATTGACATAGCCAGACTCATGGGTCGGAATGACTTAGTTAATCTGCCTTGATTTTAAAAATCTGCCGGCACACCACAGCTAATTGAAGTGTTGATGAAAGTGCCACTTAATCTCTCTATAAAAGCAAGAAATCTCTGTCTGTCTGTGTGTCTGTCTGTGTGTGTGTGTGTGTGTGTGTGTGTGTGTGTTCCTCAAATATCTCTGCGGATCAGGATCAGACTGACCTGAGACATACAACATGGCTGCTGCATGGTTTAAGGGTGTGCGACGTCAGATTTGTTTGGACTGCAATGATACCGTTAATAAATTATTTCATAAATGCTTTACCAATTCCGTGAGCATTGTCCACCGTAGCCACCATAGCCACGTGAGCACTAGAGGCTGACATTTGTTCGGGAATCCCACGGGTCACGGGATTCCCACGGGATTCCCACGGGATTCCCACGGGATGGGAGTCAACCTTAATATTAATCACGTGATTGGGACGGTACAGGATAAAAAGTTAACGGGAGCAGACGGGAGCGGGAACTAGGGGTGGGCGGATCGAATCCAAATATTAATAATATTGATACCGTTGGTATTAGTGTCCGACCGATAGGGACTTTTTGGCCCGATAACGATAGCCGATATTAGAGGGGGTGCAATCACCGATAGCCGATATGCAACCAATATAGTGAGTTTTTGAGCTGGAATGGCCTTGGATTGTGCATAGATTTTGCACCAATATGATTATGCAATAGTACAGTCACAGTGACAGTAGTACAGACAGATGCTTTCTTAAACCAATGTCTTTATTCAAGACTTTTAACATTTAACATACTTTGCTCCTTTTTTCAGCCATCTGTGTAATAAAGGAAAGAAAACATTTATATTATTTAACCTATGCATTTTTAAATTTGTAAATAGAGAACCATTCATTTTACTGTGTTAATTCATATTTGCATGCAAAACAGACGGAACAGCGATCTCAGCTGCCTACAGCTGCTGCTGTTATTGTTTTTAACAAAGACGAAAACAGCGATGATTGCTGAAAGGCAAAGCCCGTGTGGCGCTGGCAGCGGCCACAAATAAGAGACACCAGCGTTGATGAGGAAGTGATGCGGCACACTCGTAGCCTTGATGTTAAATATGCCTGATGTTACTTAATTTATTGTGTTATCGATCAGACATGGCCAACGTTTCGACCTGGAGGTCTTCATCAGGGCAAAAGAACAAAACAAAGTGACGGAGTTTAAATAGATGCAGGTGGCGAGTTGATGCGGTGGTTGTGTCCATACACCCGGATTGGTTTAGGTGACTAAAAGGGGACATTTTGGCGCAGGAGGGAGCGTGGATGCGATCTCCTTCAACCATGCACAGAAAAAGGTAATGATAGGAAAGGTTTTTCTAATTTATTGAGAAACAATGTCCAGGTCAGCAATGCATGCCAAAAAACATGTCGTTCATTCGTCCCCTCCATAAACCAACCCAGCTGTGGACACACACAATCAAACCAAGCCAAAATGACGACGATAAAATAAAAGTGATCCCGCGTCATGTCAGGGAGACTAGTGCTCTCTTGGTTCAATCCTTTTAGCATTGTATTTGTATTAAACTGTACCCTTCAGTGCTTTTGTGCAAACTTTTAATAACGTATTCAATCAATCAAAAGTTACTGTAGCAAGCGCGTAATGGGGAGTGTTCCGCGTTGTCTCACAAACATGGGGAAATGAACACAAGACAATCCAGTCCACAATTATACAGCAATTGTGGCTTGTGGAAAAGGGGGAAAAGTCCGCTGGTTGATCAGCTGACTGGTCAGGTGGTCGGGAGGTTTCGTGGTGTAGAGTGGGGAAGGGACTTCACTGAAATGTGAGCTGAGCCAAAGTCTCTGGCTGAGCTCAGCGCGCCCCACTGGACAAAATAAATCAGCACACCAGCGCGTGCTTTTGTCATTGTCACACTTTTTTTTTTTTCTATCGGCGATACGACATTTCACCGATACGATAGAACCCCCGATAGAAATTGGGCCGTTCTATCGGGCCCCGATATATCGGTGGCCGATAATCGGTCGGTCACTAGTTGGTATTGATATTTAATTGATACCAGTGTAATGAGATCGATACTTTAGTTTCAGTAAAGTGGCAACCTGCTGTTGGTGTCCGATACTTTCAAGTGCCGCTCCTCACAGAGTGAAGCAGCACTGACGCAACTCAGCCAGCAGCATGCAAGCAACACAGAGACGGGGCCGAGGAGTGGCAGAGAGGAAGAGGAGCGCCGTGTAGTTATACTTTCAGGCTGAAAATGTCACAACGGCGACCTGTATCAGTTGTAAGAAGGGAGTAAAATACAGTGGTAACACTACAGATGTGTTCAAGCACATGAACAATCATGCGGAAGAAAACGAGGAATTAAGGAAACGCAGATGAAACACGTCATGAAAACTCATTCAGATTCAGCAATTTGATTTGACTTAGCCAGTGGTCCTCCATAGAAAAACTATAGGGACCACAGGCCATGTATTATTTATGTTTTGTGCCCTTTAGTGAAGTTTTTTTGTTTGGATTAAGGCAATAAATGCCTCCCTATACTACCACAGATGAACTGTTCCTGTTGCCATATCTTTAGAAATAACAATGCAGAACACAAAGTAATCTAAAAAGAATGGGGAGAAGATCAAATCAAATTCAGTGTATTGCCTAAAGACTAAAAGAATTTTAAAAAATGGGAGCAGGGCGGGAGTGGGAGTCATTCTGGATGGGAGTGGGATGGGACAGGATTTTTTTTTTTACTCTGGCCCAGGATTGGGACAGGACAAGATTTTTTTCTGTGGGAGTGGGACGGGACAGGAGTGAAAATCCACTCCCGTGTCACCCTCTAGTGAGCACCAGAGCCAATCACAGCACACCGTAGCCACGTGCGCACCAGAGCCAATCACTGCAGAGCTCAAGGAATCTGTGGATGTTCATGTGTAGCTAGCTGCTAGCCGCTAGCCCACACGGCCCAACTCCCGAGTCGACGGACCGGACGCACCGGCACGTCCAAAACCGGACTTAGGGTAAATAATGTCCGCCACGCTTTTTCGCGAACATTGCCGTCACGTTTGCTTTGTGTCTGGTGCAGGAAGAAACGGTAAAAATGGGCTTTTGTCACGAAAGTGTCCAAGCAGCACGTTTGGTCGTTGAGGAACAGGAAGTTGTGGGAGGGACGGAGGCGGATGAATGACAGGCAACGACGGTCGGTGTAGAGACAGTGATATTGAGAGTTGAGAGATTTGTGACATTTAGCGTGTTCGGAGTGTATAGTTAGTGTGTAATGTAGTGTTTGGTGTAGTGTGTTTAGTGTGTAGTGGAGTCAGTTTTTTGTTTAATGAGTCAAAACAATGAGGAGATGCTGAATGTGGAGCAGGCAGTGCAGCTCTTCATTCAGCTGGAAGGAGCTCAGGCAGACCTGAGCATTGCCTGCATTTAAATGTAAAATGTATGCACATATTTAGCAAACAACAATTTATATTTGCATTATAAGTAATAAAAAATGTTTTGTTAAACATATTTGTGGTTTTCACAGTAAAAAAAATCTAACTTTTTCTACTCGGATTTTATGTTTTTCTTGTGATTTAATTCCATTGTGTTAATGCAGTATGTCTAAATAAAAAAATAACTGTACAGTCACACGTGAGGTTGTGCTGAAAATAATGACACCAAGTAAATAGTTTTTAAGGTGAAATATAATGGTAAAATCAAAAATAGTCAAAAACGGCCAATTATACCCTGGAATATCGGATTTCACAACAAACCTAAATATCCCTGACGTTCCACCTTCAAACACAGCCTCATTTGGCCATCCATGAAAAAGCTATTTAACCTCCCACTTCTCTATAGGAATACCTATTTCCTCTCAATGGGGCCTGAATTTTTATTTTCTATACACATTGCACTCTCTAGTGGCCACATTTGGAATTGTTGTTTAACCTCAGCATTGCTGTGAGTTCAAGGAGTGCCTTTTATTTACTTGTGGCTGCCAGGCTAATGTAGAATTTCAGCTTAGATTTTATAGCATCATAGAATTACAACTTTTGAACATGGGTCTCTGTTTGGAGATTTTTAGATGATCAGTTCAGGCTTCGAGTGGTTTTCAAAGTATTTTACAAGACAAGTCATCTTCACTTACTGATAAGGGTCCATTCATAATGATGTTGAATTTGATGTGTCTCTCATTGTTCAGTGTTTGATCAACTTTGCAATGGCACTGGCTGAGATGAAGGAGCAGCGTCTGGATGCTCCATCTTACTCCATGATCCTTGTGAACCTCTTCCAGCTTCTCTATGTGGTGGACGGCCTCTGGAATGAGGTGAGTTTAGCAGAGATGATAGAGAGATGAAGATGATAATGTCCTGTAACAGTGACATTTTCTCTAAACTATAATTCAAGGGGAATTTGATGAAATACATTGATGAATAAAATACTACATACATGGTCAGGTTACCAACTCATCTTAATAAAAAATCAGTAGTTCAGACCAATCGAGCGATACCTAAATGTGTCTGGTTTTTACCTCAGGAGGCCATCCTGACCACCATGGATTTGATGCACGATGGTTTTGGCTTCATGTTGGCGTTTGGTGATCTGGTGTGGGTTCCCTTTACCTATACTCTGCAGGCCTATTACCTGGTCAGTCACCCCAACCCCCTGAGCCTCCCCGCCGTGGGAGCCATTGTCACACTCAAACGTAAGTCAGAAAAGAGAATGACACTGACGTCACCATCTCCATTAGGGATGTGGATTTCATAAATGTATTTTTTTACAGATGCAATGCCCAAAGAGATAGAGTTATAGTTTCAGTAGTCATTCCATAGCCACAGTTTCTAAAAAGTTTTGGTTATAATAAGTTCCCTCTTTGTCTCTCTGTTTTTCAGTTGTTGGCTTCTACATCTTCAGGAAATCAAACTCTGAGAAAAACGCCTTCAGGAGAAACCCATCAGACCCCAAACTGTCTTGTAAGTTCTCCTGCAGGCTCAAGGTTAATAATGACATTGTTATGTCATGAGATACTTTTTTCTCTTTTACACATTTTTCTATTAGCCTTGAAAAGAAATCCCTGAGGCTGAATAGCCATTAAAGTTACTAATGTTAGGGCTCTCCAGTTATCAGCCCACCAGAGTTACAGTATGTCTATGACTAAATAGTTAATGATGATGATGATGATGAATGAATAGTTTTATTTCGGTTACAATATAAAATACTTAAATTATGTGCAATTAACTGTCAAAATATTACCATACATGCTTCCACTAAACATTCTCTCACAACAAAATTTTGAAACAAACTCTGTAACCAAAAAAGGAATAGGCTGAAGCTGAGGCTTATTTTTGCCTATCCTGTACAATCCAAAAATAACCCAGAATATCAGTAATACAAAGAAGAAGAAAAAATATAACAAAGATTTACTCTAAGTTCTTCTTCTTACTCATTTCACAGTTCAGTAATTTTACATTGTAATCATTAATTATTTTACCTTTCAATGTTTTTTTGAAACTCAACAGTGATCTACACAATTTCAATTCATCACTAAGTCCATTCCATAATTTAACTCCCAAAAATGAAACGCATCTATATTTAACATTAGTTTTCACTTTACATATTTCAAAGACACACAGCCCTCTTAAATTATAAATTTTTTCTCTTAATTTAAGAAATTGTTGAATACTGGTGGGAAGACTTTTATTCTTTACTCGAAAAAGTATTTCTAATGTTTTTATGTATACAATGTCTATCACTCCCTCCAGGAAATACACGGGACCACGATTCTTCATTCAATACAGATGACTTTATTCTCCGTTCAAAACCACCACAAGTCACTGTCGAACTGCCAAATACAGCGTACAATTACAAGACAACATTAGCGTGTGACAAAACACAGAATCCAAACACATATACACAACACATCATGACAGAAACTAACGTACCTCGCTGGCTGCACATAACCAAGAGGGATTGAGTCCACTTCAGAAACTTTTGCAAAGTCAAAAAATAAAAATGTCCAAGATATCGTCTTACTTACACGAAAGGTATCTTCAATGGAGCAGTACATATATCTGGAAAAACGTAAGAAACGTATTTTTGGGAGGCTTGCACGTTCCTGCTTACAACTTTCTCGTACACATTTTCTCTTCCTGCTTGACGTGTTGCAACCAAATTTGTCCCGCCTGCAACACAGGTCGAAAACAAGTTCCTACTAACTCTTAGGCAGACAAAACAATTATCCATAAAATAAACAGTACAAAATAAAATATGTAACAAACCATTAAATAATTGACATAAATAATATTTGTGGCAGTTAAAATGTCTAAGACATAGATTTTGATAACTCTATTCTGGAGTTTAATTACAGGGTCTATATATGTCCTGCATGTATTTCCCCAAACCTCAACTCAATATGACATATATGGCATTATGAGTGAGAAGTATAATATACGCAGACATTTCTTGTTCAACAAATCCGCTACTTTGTAAATAATACCAATAGATTTAGATACTTTCTTTTTAATGTATTCTATATGTGGCTTCCAACTGAATTTATGATCTAAAATTACTCCTAAGAATTTAGATTCATATACTCTTCCAATTTTACTCCATTTAGGAATAATTTAATTTCACAATTAGCCTTAACACCACCAAACACCATACATTTTGTTTTATTTTCATTTAATGATAACTTATTAATATCAAACCATTCTTTTAAAATGATCATCTCCTTTTCTACTGTTGTCAACAATTCTTTAATGTCTGGTCCTGAACAAAATACATTTGTATCATCTGCAAATGTAATGAATTTCAACTTATTAAATACTGTACAAATATCATTCAAATAAAGTATAAATAGCTTGGGTTCCAATACCGAACCCTGTGGTACACCACAAGTTAGTCAGCAGTGGTAAAAAAAAACTATCCTTTTAAAGACTTACAGGGAAGTTATTTGATGGTTTATGTGTTTATTCATACCATCCTCTTGATGTTTGAAGTCAGTGTGTGCACCTAAATACTAGTGACCGACCGATTATCGGCCACCGATATATCGGGGCCCGATAGAACGGCCCAATTTCTATCGGGGGTTCTATCGTATCGGTGAAATGTTGCGCCGATAGAAAAAAAAAAACAAGTGTGACAATGACAAAAGCACGCGCTGGTGTGCTGATTTATTTTGTCCAGTGGGGCGCGCTGAGCTCAGCCAGAGACTTTGGCTCAGCTCACATTTCAGTGAAGTCCCTCCCCCACTCTACACCACAAAACCTCCCGACCACCTGACCAGTCAGCCGATCAACCAGCGGACAACCAGCGGACTTTTCCCCCTTTTCCACAAGCCACAATTGCTGTATAATTGTGGACTGGATTGTCCTGTGTTCATTTCTCCATGTTTGTGAGACAACGCGGAACGCTCCCCACTACGCGCTTGCTACAGTAACTTTTGATTGATTGAATACGTTATTAAAAGTTTGCACAAAAGCACCGAAGGGTACAGTTTAATACAAATACAATGCTAAAAGGATTGAACCAAGAGAGCACTAGTCTCCCTGACACAACGCGGGATCACTTTTATTTTATCGTCATCATTTTGGCTTGGTTTGATTGTTTGTGTCCACAGCTGAGTTGGTTTATGGAGGGGACGAATGAACGACATGTTTTTTGGCATGCATTGCTGACCTGGACATTGTTTCTCAGTAAATCAGAAAAACCTTTCCTATCATTACCTTTTTCTGTGCATGGTTGAAGGAGATCACATCCACGCTCCCTCCTGCGCCGAAATGTCCCCTTTTAGTCACCTAAACCAACCCGGGTGTGTGGACACAACCACCGCATCAACTCGCCACCCGCATCTATTTAAACTCTGTCACTTTGTTTTGTTCTTTTGCCCTGATGAAGACCTCCAGGTCGAAAAACGTTGGCCATGTCTGATCGATAACACAATAAATTAAGTGACGTCAGGCATATTTAACATCAAGGCTACGAGTGTGCGGCATCACTTCCTCATCAACGCTGGTGTCTCTTATTTGTGGCCGCTGCCAGCGCCACACGGGCTTTGCCTTTCAGCAATCATCGCTGTTTTCGTCTTTGTTAAAAACAATAACAGCAGCAGCTGTAGGCAGCTGAGATCGCTGTTCCGTCTGTTTTGCATGCAAATATGAATTAACACAGTAAAATGAATGGTTCTCTATTTACAAATTTAAAAATGCATAGGTTAAATAATATAAATGTTTTCTTTCCTTTATTACACAGATGGCTGAAAAAAGGAGCAAAGTATGTTAAATGTTAAAAGTCTTGAATAAAGACATTGGTTTAAGAAAGCATCTGTCTGTACTACTGTCACTGTGACTGTACTATTGCATAATCATATTGGTGCAAAATCTATGCACAATCCAAGGCCTGTTTGCATTCCAGCTCAAAAACTCACTATATTGGTTGCATATCGGCTATCGGTGATTGCACCCCCTCTAATATCGGCTATCGTTATCGGGCCAAAAAATTCCTATCGGTCGGACACTACTAAAAACCTTTCACACAGCCAATATGCAGTATGTCTCGGAAAGCTGTAGTTAATATATCTGGGCTTGATTCAGTCATTTTATTTAAAATTATTACAGCAGGAATTATACAAGTTGTTAATGAATTCAACAAAAAGTACAGTGTTTCATATCAGTTGATCTCCACCTTTTTTGTCTTACTTTCCAGATTTGAGGACTATTCCCACAGCTACAGGGAAGAGTCTGCTGGTGTCTGGCTGGTGGGGTGTTGTCCGGCACCCTAACTACCTAGGAGACCTTATCATGGCTCTAGCCTGGTCTCTACCTTGTGGTGAGTTGACTTCACGTTTGCACCACGGCTAATCAAACAGCAAAGACACAAGTTTTGAATTAGGCCTGCACGATATGAGGAAAATCTGCGATGTGTGATAAGACTGTTTAATATTGCGATGACAATAGAACTTGCGATAAATAAACAAATATTGAAGTTTGCATATTATTGACTATACAGTTAATGATGGCTAACGTTAGTTTTGAATTGTTTGTGTAGGTCTTTATGGTTGTATTGCAGGTGGTACCTGTGTTTGTAACACGTCGTCTCTCCTGAATCCATATAGCATATAACAATTAGAGACTGAACAGCTCCGTCACTAATCATGGGCAGCACATATGCACACACGGCGTATTGCTCCGTGGTGTCGCTGGCTGCAAGCAACACACACACACACGCACGCACACACACACACACACACACACACACACACACACACACAGATCCGCCCGACACAGCTCTCTGACCCATTCATGTCGGAGTTAAAAACATCCCGTAATTCATTCCCTGAACTGTTAAGTAGCGTGATCAAGGGTGCACACTTGTTCGTCCTACTATTTTCTGGATACATACATACATACATACATACATACATACATACATACATACATACATACATACTCACACAATCAGCACACCATCAGTGCTGTTTCTTTTCACCACAAGGTCTTCGTCAGCCACATTTTTATCGCTTTTCTCTCCTCCCTCAGCCATCATAACCTGGCAATCACCACCAAACTGATGCCGATTAATTTTGTCAGGGTAGCTAACGGCTAGCTGGGGCTTCATCTGATTGGCCCTTGTATCCAGGGTTCCTTCTGATAGGCTAAATGTAGGCATGCTCACGGTGCATGCATGGCGCAAAGTTAGCTTTACATACATACATAAGGTTACTTTGTTTTTGTGAGTTATTATTCAGACATTAATTTGGAATCACAATATTCCTTACTATCATCACATTTGCAGTGAGGAACTAACATAGTAAGGACATATACAACAAATGAAATATCAAAATAAATAAAGGATGTCTGTACTTACGTTCTTGGTGGTTGTTAAGGTTGCATTCAGTCGCTGAAATAAGAGCAGGAAGAGCAACTTTCACGAAACCATGTGGAAGAAAAGGCATTAATGCACTGACCTCTAGTGGTTGAAATTTGAAAGACTTACTGCCACCTTCCCATATAATATGAAATGTTTCCTGTGGCTTGTGTTACAAGGAAACAGCTGGTGACGGGAGGGGTTAGAGCACAGAGGATTGTGTGGGTTTTTTGCAACACACTGGTTCTGGCTTCATAAAATGATATCCATGAGATGGCGATGGATTAGATGTGTCTAGTGAGCAGTTTGTGAAACTCAAATTTGGGACTATAGATGAACTGTTGACTTAAGATGGTTGTTAATCAGCTGAAAGAGAAGGCCTACATACAAGCATCAGTTGTTGTAGATGAGAGATGCTGGTGAGATTCACTATCACTACACTACAGCGTCTTTACTCTGACTTCCTGACATAAAAATGGTGTAAAAAGATGAGAGCAAATAACTTTGACAGGCAGATTAAATAGTTTTTTCCCCCCTGTACTCTTACCATTCATACCTGCAGGCTTCAGCCACCTCCTCCCGTGGTACTACATGATCTACTTCATCATCCTGCTTGTGCACAGAGATTCCAGAGACATGAGCGAATGCAGGAGGAAGTACGGCTCAGCGTGGGACGAGTACTGCAGAACTGTTCGCTACAGGATCATTCCCCGCGTCTATTGAGGAACCCAGCGCCGGACACTCCCTAGCTGAGGCCTTTTTTGACCCAATATTATGGCTGTGAAGGCTCACGAAAACCCAAATATGAATGGACTGACTGACTGATTTGTCTTTTTAGAGGCTTTTTTAAAACCAAGAATCTTAAAAAAAACAAATCTTGGTTCTGGACTGAAGGTGCTACAGTTCTTTGAGTTTTTTGATGGAAGAAAAAAGACAGTCATTATATATAGAAGAATTGCCTTTTTAAATAGAAAATACTCAAAAAATATATACTTTTAAAAGTTTACATAATGGGTTGGAAAAAACGCCTCTGCGAGGAATGTCTTGTTAGGATGTATATTTTTGTATATACACATTTGTTTTTATACTTCAAGAATAACTTGCCACTTGCATATTTTTTGGTCTTTGCTCACACATTCAAAACATTTAAATATCAGCTTGGCTTTAAAGAATAATTTTGTAAGTACACCTTCCTACTATAATAATACTGCGTGTGTATATTGTGAAGGATGGGATTAAAAATTCTTTTTAAATGATGAATTTTAAACCTGTACAGTGGAACTCATGTTCTTTCTCAGGACCCAGGGTGATGTCAGAAAGTTGGATTAGAGAAGTTTTGTCTTGACAATTTTGTTGTGTATAATTTTTTTAGAGATATTTAGTTTTGACTTTGAGTTTAAAATGACTTTGGTGGTTTCAAGAAAAATGCACTTACTTTTCCCTTATGTTATCAAGTCCAAAGTCTATTGATTTGGCTGTGCTACCTCAGGTTCACTCACTGTCCAGTCCTTCCTCCTCTGCCCTCTGGGAGGCAGTGTGTGTAATTATGAGTGTAATGTCACTGCTTAAGAGGAAAATGAGTTGGACTTGTTTTGCATTTCAACAACAATTTTAGTATCAGTACCCATCCACATCACACAAGTCATGCCTTTAGAATGGAACTGACTTTCATTTCCTGCATATTTTGATGGTGCTGATGAAACATTTCTGTTTTGTCTAGCTACTTTCTAGAGATATTATTAACTGCTTGTTATTTTTCCACCACTGTCACAGGAATTTGGTTTGAACCTATTAAAGCTTTAACATGCCAGGTCATATGACAATTCTAATGAAGTTTATACTGTGACAAAATGTAGAGCCTTTGACTGTGTTGGCATTTATAACCTGTGCATTTGCAAACCCAAAATTATTTTTATGCATGTGCAGCTGTAGATAAGTAGCAATACATTAACTAGACTAGGTAGCATTTTTTTATGCTGTGCTGACTAAATACCATGTAAATATTTTTTAAATCATGTTATTTTGAGTAAAGAGGTGACCGTAGTGGAAATAGTAATGTTACTTATTAGATATTTAATGTTGCTTTTTTAAGTTAACTACCTGATTTTGACCACTGTAGTCATGTTTACAGCTAGATCTGCCATGTTTTGGACTATACTTAAAAATGTATTGAAATCATTGTGAAATATTTTCTCTCTCATCAGCTAAAGAAGAGGAAAACGCGTTGAGAAATTTAAGCCACAATCTTTTTGGGTGATTTTCTTTATTAATTTTATGTGGTAAATTCCCCTCCTTGGTTTGGCAGGCTGTAAGTGGAAAGCAATAAGTTGGATGTACTTGGATATATGACAACAATAAATGAAGTTAACAGGTCCAGCAGGGTGTCAGAGAGGATGAATCAAATCTGTGACAGTGGCTGGAAAAAGCTTATCTGTATAAATGTTGCAGCATAAATAAAAGTTTACAGTATTTCTTTTTTCTGCCTTCTGTGGAGTTGGTTCATTTGTGGGCTTGAGGGTGAGGAATAAGACACAGCCTTACTTTGACTGTGGATGAATCCTATTTTAGTTCCATGACATTCCCTATGAATTACAGGGGATTATAAAGGTCTAATAGTTAAGAGACCACATAATTCGTGTGGAGCGGTGAGGGTCATGCCTACAAACCATTTGTCCTACTAAAGACAGATTTATAATAGAGCTAGACAGTGAATGCAAAGATGGCGCCTATTCACCTGGCACATACCTGCCCCCATAAGTCCTCTGTTTTGTGGGTTCACTTCCTTATGCAGCCACTGAATATGCACAGAAAGGTTACTCCCACTGGCCCTTTCCACATGTTCCTGCTCTGCCTCTCAGACTTCACATTGTGATGGTGTCACAGAGTCTTAATTACTTTTACTCGGCTTGAGGAAAGGTTCACTAATGTAAAAACTCAATGGATCAAAAATTCACAAGAGTCATACGTGATCTTGTCTACAGTTTGAGGCGTTTCTTGGAGGTCGATAGGCCAAATGCTTTTTGAGCTACAGGAATATTCCATGCAATACTGCGTATAGCCACAGGGCAAAAGTGGAAGCAAGAATATGGCTCAGAAGCTAGAGCAGCGATACACCAATCAGTCGTCTAGGGTCCTTGGGCAGGATACTGAAGCCCACATTGCTCCCGGCCCTTCCATGGGTGTGTTAGTGTGCACATCTGTCATGTGGAAGACTGGGGTTAAATTTCACATTGTGACGTCGTCAGATTCTTAATCACATTTCTCGGCTCGAGGAATATTTCACCAACGTAGGAGTTGCTTCTCCTAGCAGTTGCTGATCATTTCAGACCAGAGTAATACAGCAGCATCAAGCTTGTCCAAGAGCAGTTATATTCGCTATTAACAATCAACAGCAGTTGTTATATTGCTTACACAGTGCATTAGCAGGTGAAGTCGTCTGATCATTTGACTGAGAACAACTTGGTTTTTAAATCTCAAAGAGGTGTTTTCCTGCACGTTTCAATTCAGGCAACTTATGCATGTGTGGTGAATGTAATAACCACTACATTAAGCACATGCCTGCTTAAAGCTGCTGGAAGCATTGTCCTCGCTTGAGCTAACGTCTGTTTTGCAGTTAGATATCCCCTCCCTCCTCTCCACGTCACCACACTTGCACAACTCTTTCATTTTTCTGAACTTGGCCTGGTTGGTAGTATAAGCCATCGCTGGGAGAGATGGAATGGTAGTTTACATTATTCCACCACTGTCGAGGTGCGGGTACTTGAACGGGAGGATCCTGCTCTCTGGGTGTCTGTGAGCAGACAGGACCGCCAAATTTTGGAGTTCTCAGTCCTGATTGGATCAAGTGGGCAGGGATACCATAAAATCTTGTTTTTTCTTTTATTGCATGAGCAGGTGGGGGAGAGACGTGTTACTGACCAAACACTCCAATACAGAGCTATTATGCACATGAAAATATATCATTTTATATATTTCTTTTTATTCAAAAATATCACACCAAATAAAAACTGAAGAAAGAAACAAGTGATAAAAGTACAATATAAATAAGGCATTCCACAATCTATTGTCAGCCCCTTTGCATAACGACCTCCAACTCCTTCCACGTTGCCATGTAGGTATTGTGCTCCTGGCTATCCTCATGAACCTTCAGCAAGTGGCTTGCATTTTTCCAGTCCTTAGTACTTTCCTTATTACGTCTGTATTCTTTTGGAGAAAAAACATTTAGCAGCAGAAGCAGTGCAAGCTTTTGAAAGAGAGGGAGAGGTAGGGCCCAACCACTCCGCCCCACCCGCCCCCACCGAGGCCCCGCCATGCCCCAAGAGAACAAGGCATGGTGCCCCCGCTCACCTCCATCTTCCTCCAATCCAGTCCGGCCCCACCCTCCGCCTTTATTTTATTATAATACTGTCATTGTCATGATTATTGTTAGAGAGAGAGAAAAAAAAGGAGAATAAATATTATATAAATCCGAATGTATTTTGTTTGGCACGCCATCTATGTCAAATGTTTTAATTACAAACTCTGGGACTCTGGCGCCCTTTTTTAAACCACATGTAAAGAATCTTGGGGTAACATTTGACAGTGGGCTCAGATTCGATAAACAGATTAGGTCTGTTGTTAGCACATGCTTTTTTCAGCTGCGTCTCCTGGCCAAAGTGAAGCCTTTTTTACACTGGTGTAGTCCAGGGTATACGCGGGTATACGGCGTATACCCACTTATTTGTCAGTCAGCATTGCGTATACCCACTTCTAAATCCCCCTGATGCGCACGCAGTAGTGTCACACCGGTGAACACCGAGGTGATTTCATCCCCCTCACTTATTCCTATGGTATTAAACCGTTTGCCCGCCCTCGCGGTGTACCAGTGTACTGAAATGGAGCGCACCTCAGTACGGTGAGTATACATGAAAACCCATTGGTCAAGTTAGATTGATTGACAGCCATCCAGCCAATCACAGCCATTTGACCAACCCCACTAGTCCCGGCCGCCTGAGACCTGTCGTCAGTCGCTGCCGCAGACAGCGAGCAGAGCGGAGGTTTCACTGCATGAAAAGTGGGATTTTCGTCCCCGTAAATGCCCGGAAATCTCCCTAGTTTTCGGCAGTTGAAGACAATTTACAGCCTGTGAACGTCTTGTTCGTCTGTGCCACATATTGACGGAAACGAACCATGACGTCTGTGGAGATCGCGGAGGTGCGAACGGCTCCAATTAGCATATGAATAGCAGCGAAACCACGCCTGGCCAGAGGACGTGTGGGCTGGCTTGAATGTCCTCAGTCAGTATTGGATGAAACCACTACTTTTAAACACGAAAATTCACTGGTGATCTGTCATTATTGTTCATCCTGGGTCATTATAAACGTGTATACATACAAACATAACTTGTTAACTTGAGAAAAAATAAATAAATCATTTTGTGTATCTTTTTTACATAACATTGGCCATTGCTATGATATAAACAGTAATTAATCTAGCATAGGTTCATAAAATAAATCAATTCAAGCTTAGATTTAAGGGTCTATAATTAGGCTCTACTGAGCCTGATCTATTTATAGGCTACCAGAGATTTTCCTAAAATTAAGTTAATACCTTTTAGAAAAATGTCACCTGAGGTAAAACTCCCCCTGCCACCCTGGTTTGCATTTGTATAGCTCACAGCATTTTCATTTACATGTTAAAGCCTCCCCTAGAATCAGGGGGAGGGGGGTCATGGGGAGACAACTGCCAAGCAAGGCCCACGTCAATTTCTGACAATTCACGGCAGTTTTCAGTTTTGCCTGCAAATTGCTGTGTGCAGTTGTAAACCTGAACTTCCACAACAATCTTCAGTGCTGCTTACTGATGAAAATCCCACTTTTTATGCAGTGTATGAAACGGCTATTTAACTAGTTAATAATGTGGAATCTTGTCTGTAAATAAATAAACTATGTCTTGCTTTGTGGCATGTCCGCTAATATTAAGCAAACCAGGTGGTAAACAAAGTGAATGCCAGCCAGGTAAAGTTAATGATAACTGACAGTTTTCTAGAGACACACACTGATTTTGACATTATTCAACATGATCATTATTCTTTTTGTGAGGAATGCCACAAGGGAAGAGGTATCAGAAGATTTACTTCTTTTTCAAGTCAAGTTGTCATGTAAGTGAAGTTATGTGACAGAAGAGAAACAGAAAGCTATCTTTCAATCCATAAATGCACTAATTCAAGCTTATAGTAGTACATTCATATTCTTGCATTATTGCCATGTAGGTGTTCATTTATGTAACTTAAAAGCTATTTGTTGGAGCTTAAAACCTTCTTTTCAATGAAGAAAATCTCCTACATCAACTCATCCCTGTTACTGCTGTCAGAAACTAGAAAAGAATAAAAATGAAGACAATGAAATGCAATGAAACTATTACATACTTTACATGCTCATGTTTTTCTTGGCTGCGTTAAAAAAAGGGCAAAAATTGAGAGTATACCCACTTCTCGAGGGACCACTACACCACTGCTTTTTTAAGTCGGCAGGACCTCGAGAAGGCAATCCACGCTTTCATCAGTTCAAGACTGGACTATTGTAATGCCCTTGATGTCGGCCTCCTATGGAATTAGGCCCCGTACAGACGACAACGCCGTTTTTCGAAAACGAACACGTATCGCATCGTTTTGGCCGACCGTCCATACGGCTCCTCAAAACGCACTTTTTTGAAAACGGGTCTCAGGGTGGAGAAATCCGAAAACGCAGCCCTCCCGTTTTCATGTGGACGGCGAATCCGCATACTTTCCAAAACGATGACGCCATCGCCCCACCCCGCGACGTCTCATAACAACAACAACAACAATGGCGGACTACATGCTCGTGTTCGTGCTGCAGAAGATATTGAGCCTTTCTTGCAACTTACATGCCTTGTAGTTAAGTGTGAGTCTCAGCAGCAGTTCGACCTCATTTCCGGTCCACACAAACAGTTCTGGTTTCCTTGCACTCGCCATTTTCATCTTCCTCGTGTTGTTTTCGGTTTCTCCGTCTACTGTCTGGTTGTTTACAGCGCGCAAGTTTAATGCGCATGCTTCGTGTCTTCTTCTCTGTTTTTGGTAATTGTCAAGCGCCACCTAGAGGCCTGGAATATGAACTACAGCGTTTTCGGTTGTTGCCAGTGGAGCCGTATGGACGCAAATATTTTTAAAACGATGACGAGGAAGACGGAGAAAAAAAAGATCGTTTTCGCCCGTCTGGACGGGGCCTTAGATTTGTACCAAAAGAAACAAACAAAACTTCTTAAATCTCAAACAAAAACAGGAATTTGAGAGAACATAAAACTCACTTCAAAAATAAAACTTAGAACTTGCAATCAAATAATTTGTCAAATAGTGTAAAATATTGGTCTTTTACTCTTCTAATAACGCATTATTTTGTTTACGGAGAGAAGAAGAGATAACGACGAAGAAACAACGAAGAACAACAGTAACAACCCACAACAAGAAAAACTATTGAAATGTATGTAGTCATGACATACATATATTGTTCTTCATTGTCGTTGTCGTCGTCGTCATCTCTTCTTCTCTCCGTTTTAAAGCCAGGGTCGTTTAGTGCGCTAGCTACCTACACATAGGTACTGAGCTGTGTCAGTCAACAACTAATTAGCCAATGGGGACGCTCTGCTGAAAAGGCCCGCCCACCCGAGAGGTTTGTGCCAAAACTGCAAACAAAGAGTCAGAGACCGCAAAGCTGAGAGTCAGCGCAAAAGTCTGAGCGGAGAGAAACCAGCAGAGGGAACCGGAAAACAAAATAATGCATTATTAGAAGAGTAAAAGACCAATATTTTACACTATTTGACAAATTATTTGATTGCAAGTTCTAAGTTTTATTTTTGAAATGAGTTTTATGTTCTCGCAAATTCCTGTTTTTGTTTGAGATTTAAGAAGTTTTGTTTGTTTCTTTTGGCACAAATCTACCGGTAATTCCATACTGTGGCAGTTCGATTCTACTGAAATACATGTTTAATAAATAAGCACTAATGTTAACAGTGGTGGAAACCGTACTGAAAAGCTGTACTCAAGTACAAGTACAGTTACATTATGGAGATAATAATCAGTTACAAGTGAAACTACTGGTATTAAAATAATAGTTAAGTAAAAGTACAAAGTATTCTTCTCAAACACTACTCAGTGCATTCGTTATGATTCAACTGTTGAGGTTTTGCATGATCAGCTGCAGACTGTGTTTCTCCAGCTCCTCAGTCTGAGTCAGTCCCAGCTTCGCTCTGTTCTGCTCAGGTCCTGATCACCTCTCAGAACCAGCACCGACTGCACAGATGTTTTCGGTATGTCAGAGTTTTCATTGGTCCGTTGTAAACGGATAGCCTTATTGACTGGAACAATGCAAATGAAAGGTTTCGATCAAGGCTGCCCACAGTGGGGCACAAAGTGGGGCCCGCACCGCACACGTTTAAGAACTGAAAAAAAGAAAAAAAAAGTTTAGTGTCCGGTTTTTCTGACACCATCTAAAATTTAAAAGATTTTCGGTTTTATTTTGAAGGCTACGAACGGAAGTAACAACTTTCCCTCCACTGTGCTCCAGAGATCTGCGTCAGGAACTGCTGGCTGTTGTGAACTTCCGCGATCTGAGTTGAGCTCGCGCATCCCGAGGTGGTTCTGTTCGGTCCGTCGGCGGCTGTCTTCACTGGACTGCCCTCACTGAAGGAGGCTCTGGTTAAACCGCTCCGAACAGCCGCAGGAAGTCGTCACAGCAGCCACTGCGAGGACGTGTTCGTCCGAAGAGTTGAGTACAAACCTCATTTAATACTGTATGGAGCAGTTCTGTTGGTACTGATCCACACAGATGTCAGAGCACATGTTGAGTTTAGTTGCGATGATGTCAGTTTTACAGGAGAAGGCTGTGAGCCGGACCGTCCACATAGGCCGGGGCCCGGGGGGGTGGTGTTAACGGGCCGTTACACTCAAAACTTACGTTGGCTGTTTTCCTCCAACACGAACAAATGAAGCTGCCTGTCCCCTCTGGACCGCACGGTACCGTCCGGTGTCACATTGTGCCACAACAGTTGTATTTAAATGGGCGAGGCTGCGGCTAATTCCTGGAGCATGAAGTCAAACAGCCGTGTAGCAGCCACCCTTTTAGTTTCACAGACAGGTCAGTGATGAGGGGGAGTCTGTCAGAGACCAGTCAGACTTTATGAATTCACTTCGATACAGTGACATCTGACTCCGTACATCGTTTAATGTTCACAAAAAGTGTCGGAACTTGAATGGTCATTAACGAGACTGGATTTCTGGTGTAGATCCTGCTCAGTTTGGATTTCATTCCCAGGAGGCAACACAAAGTACGGCAGCCTTGATGGAACTTTTCTCTCCCAGTACCACTCCTGAACACAGGGTACCTGCTGACCTGAGTGCTGATCTGATACCAAGCTGAAAGTGGTAGAAATATTGATAAGTATTGATTCATTTTATTTGAATTGTTCGACAGAAAACATTTATCAGAATATGATTCTATGAACTGAAGCGTGGTTCTTTCAGGTTGAGCCTGCTAGCCTGCTGACCTGCTCATGTGTCAGTCCTGCAGCAGCATATGAAAATTGACGGTTATCATTACTACATACAATCGCTTATCCACACTATTGAATGCTGCCATACTAATATTATTTTAAAAAATGTCAAGTTTATATCAAGTTTCATGTCTGTCAGGACCTAATAGTTAGCCATTCAGGCAGACTGGTGAGCACCAGTCACAATTTTAAAGTTCATTTCTTGCTGAACACTGGGTTATTTTCGATAATTTGCTCATTTATAGATTGAAGAGAGGGCGATAGTGACTGGTAGTATTTCGCCAAAGTCATATTTCACTTGTAGGTAAATTGTGGTCTACGTGAAGACATCACTTCAACACATTTAACGTGGCGGCTCATAAGTCAAAAGGTTCATGGTTAGATCTCTGACCTTGGCTGTTTAATCTCATATTGCAGGATTTGTGACTAAAACACATTTGATCCTCTACAGTGTGTTAATAACAGCCTTTGGTCATCTCGGAGCCTAACTGAGACTCCACATCCAAATTTCTCAATTGAATGCCAGTAATGCAAAGCCCAGTGAATGCTGGTGTAGATGTGAACCTTTAACCAAGATGTTCAAACAGTCAATGAAAAACTTTCACCTGTGTCAGTTTTGACATTTTTTTTTAGCGATGACTTAAGAAGTTTTATGAAATGTCTTTTCAAGGGAAACATGCTCACTGGTAAGCAACAACAGAGAAACCTTCTGTTTACTGCTCACTAAGGGTCAATGTAACTGATACTGATAGTAAAAACTGTGTACCATGAAATAGTGCTGTATGACGAAAAATGTATATCACGGTATTTTTGCACATTTGCTGCAAGGTAAAGGCAGCACTCTGTCTATCTTTAAGGGGGGTGTAATTTTCCTCTCTCAACCAGTCCTTCCATTCCTTCTTTCCCAACAAGCTGCCACTGGGGTCGGCGTAAACATGTGACGTGAAGCACGAAGTTCGGTGTGAACAGTGACGTACAACATATGTATCGGTAGAAATGTGGAGCACTTGATATATTTATTTAATTATAGATCCGTGGCCCATATTCTCGGCTCGTCAGTCAAACACACGCCGATGTTAAAACCCCGCTAGTAATGGAAGCGTGCGGCCTAGCGCACCACCCCCTCCGTTAGCTGCCTCAAGCAACAGACAGCTAACAGGAAGCAGGTGGAATTTGTCTTCAAAATAAGAGCTTTACATTGCACCCCATTGGAGTTTAGAACTGGGTTCTTAGCGGGGGGCTTTTAATTTGAAAGTAGCGACCGTTCCTAGCTTGCCGCTACACAAGTAGCGGACACAACCAAACAGTTACAGAGACGAGGAGACGCTAGCATCTCCCGGATCTCAGCGGCTTTCCAGTTGCTCATCTTGACGTCCGCGGGTGAAGTCATGATCTGCAATGTCTATCCTATCCATCTTCACCGTAACACAACACCAGAGCACTACTGTTTACCCTCGCAGTTGTACCATACCTGTTGAGCAGCGCAACATTGAAAAGGGTCCGGTCTGAAACAGTGTTGCGCGGCGCAGCATAGCGTTCCGAACGTTGTGTATTCAAATACAACGGTGTGGCGGTATATTAAAAATTCATATCATAACGAAAATATACACCGTTATTCGGTGTGAACCGGTATACCACCCAGCACTACCATGAAATATTTTGTCGTGAACCGTACTTCACAGAGACCCCTTTCTGAAGTCATTTCAATATAAGTGATCAAAGATGAAGCCTGACTATCTTAAACATCATCCTGATAAAGTTTTTTTTGCCCTTGTCAGTTGGTCAGGATTTTCAGAGTAAAGGACTGTGCTTCAGAACCATCTACATAAAATGTCTTCCTTCTGCTTCAACTGTGGCAAAATCTGATTTATGCCTATATCACACCTACATTGGCGAGGTAGCTGCAATAGACCTTTATACGCTAACTTCCTCACTGTGTTTCCACAGCACCATGAGTCTGCGAGAAATCAGTGAGAATGTGAAGCTGGCCCGCGAATACGCCTTGCTTGGAAACTACAGCTCTGCCAGTGTTCTCTATCATGGATTGCTCGAACAAATTAAAAAGTATGCGTACACCGTGCGAGACAGCAGTTTTCAGCAGAGGTGGCAGCAGGTAAATATGGCATCAAAAACGTGTCAGATAGAACTTAACAAATCTTATCAGAAAAGAGACCTGTGAGTTCATCTTCAATGTGACTGTGATTGTGTCTCAGTTGTGGCAGGAAATTAGCGAAGAGAATCGACAAGTTCAGGACATCATGTTGACTCTTGAAAACTTTCAGCTTGACATGACGCCTGCTAAACCCAGTAACCACGACGACTGTGAGATAAGGCCTGTGCACATGGAACCAAGGTAATGCAGTTGGTTAATCACATACAACTTTGAATTTTGAACTTTCTCACTCTTGTTTAGTGTATATACAATTTTGATACTGTTTGAACACTATAGTTGTAGTTCACTCTTCACCTGTGTCGTGCACATATTTGTGATGGTGTGTTGTATGAGCAGTTTGTCTGCCAACAATAAGCCTCCTGGAGTCATATGATTGAGATCAGTGAGCTGATGTGAGCCTGTTTTGTTCCCTGCTCTGTAAACCTCACACTGCCTCTTTGGTCTTTTTTT
>CAEMYA010000698.1:636801-656801 GCA_903131615.1 Diplodus sargus | reverse complement strand
CCATGGAAGGTAATGATTTCAACATACGAATTTGTTTTGTTCTGTGTATCACTAATACCGATGCACAGAAACGTTTCTTTTGTTTTTTGTTTTTTGTTTTAGGGAGTGCTTATGGTGGGACCTCCAGGCACAGGGAAAACACTTCTGGCCAAAGCAGTAGCTACTGAGTGCAGAACCACGTTCTTCAATGTCTCCTCATCCACTCTCACCTCAAAGTACAGAGGGGAGTCTGAGAAGCTGGTTCGCCTGCTCTTTGAAATGGTACAACTTTAGATATATGATTGGTAGTGATTTTTGCTACAATGAGATGTGCTCTCCAACAAGGATTTAAAAAATGAGAATAGTCTTTGATCTTCTAGATCAACTCATCGAAATGAGGAGTGAAACTACAAATGTTGGGCCCATATTTTAGTTAAGTGTTCATGTGCAGACCTAATTTGAGTAAGATATCTGATCTCACATCCAGTTTACCATCACAAACAGTGACAGAGACAGTGAGCTTATATTGTATATTTGTGCATTAATAAAGGCTTGGTCACACTGGCAGATTGATTTAGATTCAGTGTTGAAGTAAATATGTAGTAGTGTTCCTGATAAAAGTACTGTATTATAGAACTACTTAGCTTTCTCTTGGACTCAGTCATTGTGACTGTATTTTTACAGGCCCGTTTTTATGCTCCCACTACGATCTTCATTGATGAAATTGACTCCATGTGCAGCCGCAGAGGGACCTCAGAGGAACATGAGGCCAGCCGGAGAGTCAAGGCAGAGCTACTGGTGCAGATGGATGGTATAATGTTGCTGAGATTTTCTTGTGCACTTTTGGAAATGTTGTTTTCCAATAAGCCATTTTACTGGCTATTGCCAAGCATACCATTTACCTATATATAAACTGTTTTCACTGTAAAAGCCATCCATTGAAGCACTGATTATTCTGAGGATTCTCTATTATTGTGGCTTTTGTGAAGGTGTTGGTGGAGCATCAGAAAACGATGACCCATCCAAAATGGTGATGGTGCTGGCTGCCACCAACTTCCCATGGGACATCGATGAGGCTCTGAGAAGACGACTAGAGAAGAGGATCTACATCCCTCTGCCATCAAGTACAGTGATTTCTCTGCTGCTTTACAGTAGAGCCTCCTTAAGTCTCATAAAACACAACTGTTCACCAACAAAACAAACATGGTAGACCAACAACAGAGGCTCGGACATGGTGCAGCCTCATATGAACAGCATCAGTTGTTGAGCTGTTGAACACCCACTGACCCTCACATTCCTTGCATTCTGTACCCTGTCACGTTAATGTACGGTGCACACAGCAGACACACATGCTTCATTATATTTTGCTTTGGGCACCAGAAATCAACCAGTTATTTTATGCAGGAACACTGGCATGTTCTAGGTTTGTTGTATGTCAGTTTATGATAAATGCAGCATTACAGCACACAAACTCTTTTGGAGGGTTGCAGGGGAATGGATCCCTGTTACGCTCGGTCTAGGGAGCCGAGCCTAACATAAATAACCGACACCGAAACACGGTATAAGTTATGTGAAACAAACAATTTATTTACAAAACAACAGGTGCAATATGTACAGTGATGGGTGCGATATATATAAGTGATGAAGCGTTGCTTCAGGGTGAGCCCAGGCCTAAAATAACAAACAAAATCAATCTAACCTCTGGAGCCCGAAATCTATCCAAACCCTACACAAAAGAAAACGAAACAAAAAGACAAGTGCTAAACCTAACTCCCTAACCTAATAAAAAACAGGAGAAAACAGAATCCAAGGAAAAGGCAGCTTACCCCTACTGCTTCTCTAAACACAGACACTCTTGCTCTGGTTACCCAGAGCACACGCACACTCACGAACAATCCCGCACTCAGACGCACAAACACACACTAAGTAAGTCACACACGAAATTTGTCTCAGGGGTAGATGGCTCCGCAATAGCGATCCACCCCGTCACTTGAGCAGCGTCGCTTTTGAAGTCCCCGCTCTGGTGCTGGCCAATCCCTCACTGCCACGCCAGGACTGCGGAGCCAATGACGTGCGGGAGCAACACAATCTTTGGGACAGGAGTGCTCACTCTGTACGAAAGAAAAGAGACAGACACACACACATACGCACACTACAGAACAATGAAGGCGGGAGCCGTAACACCCTCCCCCTTAAAAAAAACAAGCATCTCTCATAGATGCTTGTGCAATTAACCTGAGCCAGACACATTGTCGGTGCCTTTTTTATGTCGCACCTCCAGGTTGAAATCCTGAACCAGCAAGGACCACCTCGTGAGCTGCTGGTTGGCGTTCTGCATCTGCTGCAAAAAAACAAGGGGGTTATGGTCGGTGTAAATTATTACTGGTAATGGGCTAGAAACGATGTACACCTCAAAGTGCTGCAGTGCTAGCAATAGGGCTAAGGTTTCTTGGTCAATGGTGCTGTAATTTCTCTGTGCGGCAATGAACTTTTTTGAGAAATAGCTAACGGGGTGGTCGATACCATGACTGTCCTCTTGCAGTAGCACCGCACCTGCCCCGCTAGCACTGGCATCGACCTCCGTTTTGAATGGATGAGAAAAGTCAGGAGCCGCCAGGACCGGTGTACTGCAGAGCAGGGCTTTTGCAGGACTCAGAAGCTTTCTGGCACTCAGGGGACCAGGAGAAAGGGGTCTTCTCACTCGTGAGGCTAGTGAGAGGAGCAACCACTTTAGCAAAATTGCGGCAGAAACCACGGTAGTACCCCGCCATCCCCAGAAAACGGCGGAGCTCACGACGTGTACGGGGCACAGGATAGTCAACTATGGCCTGAATTTTCGGATGAACTGGGCGCACCTGACCCTGACCTACTTGTTTCCCGAGGTATGTGACGGTGGCTCTACCAAACTCACACTTGGCCAAATTCAGGGTGAGGTTTGCCTCCTTTAACCTCTCAAATATTTGTTTCAGAGTTTTCAGGTGCTGGGACCAAGTATTTGTATAGGCAACAACGTCATCAAGGTAGACTTCACAGTTCTCTACCTCCGCTAACACCAGGTGCATCAACCGCTGGAAAGTGGCAGGTGCATTTCAGAGACCAAAAGGCATAACAGTGTACTGAAGGAAGCTATCAGGGGTGACGAAGGCAGAAATTTCGGAGGCACGAGGAGTTAATGGGACTTGCCAATAACCTTTTAACAAATCAAGTTTTGTCACGAATTTAGCTGATCCTACCCGGTCCACACAATCCTCCATTCGTGGAAACGGGTAGGAGTCAGGCTTTGTGACATTATTCACTTTTCTGAAGTCAGTGCAGAAACCTGGGGTCTGATCTTGCTTGGGCACCAGCAGGCAAGGCGAACTCCAGGCACTGGAGCTGGGAACAGCCAATCCATTTTCGAGCATGTAATCAACCTCTTTTTTACATAACATGCGCTTAGTCGGGTTGACACGGTAAGCATGTTGCTTAATAGGCAGGTGATCACCCACATCAATATTGTGAGAGAGGACAGTGGTGCGGGATGGGGTCTCACTGAACAGAGTGGGATGGGTTTTGATGAGATGAGTGATATCTGCTTGTGCACTCACATCCAGATGCTGCAGATGGCACGGCAAATCTGCAAGGATTCGGGAATTTTTTAGTTGTGGGCAGGGAGACTTATCCACACTCCATCATTCTCCAGGGAGTACAGCGCAGGAGTGACCACGGTGACGGCAGCTACCGTAGCAGTGCTGACGGGTGGAGGAGTATTGCCGTCACTGCGGGTGAAATAGGGCTTCAACATGTTCACATGGCAGACTCTGTTTTTTCGTCTGCGTTCTGGGGTACCAACAACATAGTCAGTCTCACTCAGCTGTTTCTCAATCACATACGGACCACAAAACTTCGCCTGAAGAGAGGAGCTCGGCAGTGGGAGGAGCACGAGCACGTGATCACCCACCTGAAACTCTCTCTTAACAGACTTTTTATCGAATTTCATTTTCATTTTTTCCTGAGATGCAGCCATCGAGCTGCGGGCCAGCTCACGGGCGTTATGTAGCCTCTCTCTGAAAGTGCTCACATAGTCTAAGACATTCACTACTGGACTCGCGGTTTCGGACAGAAACTGCTCCCAGAGCAGTAGGCACGGTGTGTCCAAACACCAGCTCAGCCGGGCTGAAACCAGTGGATTCCTGCACGCTTTCTCTCACTGCCAACATCATGAAAGGCAGACCCTTGTCCCAATCTTTTCCACTTTCCAGGCAGTATTTCTTCAACATTGATTTAAGCGTCTGATGAAAGCGTTCCAGCGCGCCCTGGGACTGAGGGTGGTACGCGCTGGCCTTTCTGTGCGTGATGGACAGTGACGCTAGTACCTGGGCAAACAGTTTGGACATGAAATTTGATCCCTGGTCTGTCTGGATGTATTTTGGTAACCCGAAAGTGGAAAAGAAGTTGACTAGGACTTTAACCACTGCCTTCGCTTTCAACGTGCGCAGCGGGATGGCCTCAGGATAACGAGTAGCTGTGCACATTAACGTCAGCAGATACTGATGGCCGGACTTCGTATTAGGAAGTGGACCCACACAGTCTAATATAACGTGCTCAAAAGGTTCTCCGAGCACCGGGATGGGATGCAACGGAGCGGGAGGAATAACCTGGTTGGCTTTCCACTAAGCTGACACACATGACAGGAGCGGCAGAAACGGCGCACATCAGCCTTCAACCTTGGCCCAAAAAAATATCGCAGGATGCGGTGGTACGTTTTCCTGACTCCTAGATGACCAGACGCGTTATCATGTGCCACGCTGACAACTTGGGAGCGAAAACTCTGGGGTACCACTACCTGCTGGAGGGAATTCCACCCTAAATCACCAGCGGCAGAGGGGTGCCACTTGCGCATCAGGATGTCATCCACAATACTATACACATGGGAGTCAGAGTCGGTGTTAAGTGCGGCGGCACGACACGCAGCCAGAGTCGGATCACTCTGCTGGGCCTTAACGAACGTGTTCCTGTCGACTACAACATTCAGCTCTGCTGTGGCAGGCAGCAAACTATCTCTCACAGTGGATTCGGACTTAGCGTCACGGCACTCTGCCTTCCGTGGCTTCTCTGGTTCGGACAAAAATGAATCTGACCGATTCAACACATCCTTAAATTTGCGTGACTGGGCGTGCGTCACAACACAGGCAGGAAACACAGAACTGACAGCAGTGGACACAGTCGGACTTAACTCAAGCGCAGGAGTTTCTACAACTTCAGGTGTGGGAAAAACTATTTTTCCTGCCAGATCATTCCCGAGGATGAGAGTCACACAACCGACACTGGCAAACGCGCACGTATGCCAATTTTCACCGGACCCAAAACTAGTGAGGAGCGCAGAAACACAGTGTGCAGCGGAGCTCGCAAGGTGCTCATTTCCACCCCCCACACAAGGGCATCATAACCACAAAATGAACTGTCTGAGAAAGGCAAAACACTCTTCAAGATCAGGGACTGGCTGGCTCCCGTATCACGCAGAATCGTGATCGGTACCTGATCCCCAGCTTCTCCCGTCAGAGACTGAACCTTGTAAAATGAAAGGTTTGTAGCGCTCGTCAACTTCCTCCGTCACTGTTTCAAGGGGAGCAGCAGGAGACGGCACAGGAGCAGACTGGACAAAACCTACACTTTTCGGCTTTCGGGAGTTCTGATTGTGCTCTTTGCGCTGCAGCACTGGGCAAGCGGCAATGCGGTGCCCTGTCTCATGGCAGTAAAAACATTCCCGACTGTCAGGAGAAGCGGCGGGAGGACGCAGTGAGTGGACTTTTGGATTTCTCCCCACTGGACCAGCTGGAATATTTTCACGACGCGCAGAGAAGAAAGCAACCCGGTGAGTCAACACAAACTCATCTGCCAACACGGCAGCTTTAGACAGAGACTCAACTTTCTGCTCATTTAAAAATAGCACAATTTTCTCCGGTAGGCTAGTTTTAAATTCCTCCAACAGAATCAGCTCACGGAGCCCAGCTAAAGTTTTTACCTTGCTCGCGGCGCACCATTTATCCAATAGGCAGATTTGTCTCTTGCAAACTCCACATATGTTTGGTTAGCAGATTTCTCACAGCTACGGAACTTTTGTCGATATGCCTCAGGAACCAATTCGTAGGCACATAGCACAGTTGCTTTTACTTTGTGATAATCCAGACTTTCATCTATGGATAAGCGTGCACAGACTTCTTGGGCTTTTCCCACTAATTTACACTGCAGCAACAAACTCCACACCTCTTTTGGCCATTTTAATGTTGCAGCAATGCGTTCAAACGCTTTAAAATAGGAATCCACCTCACTCTCTCTGAATGGTGGGACTAAGGCAATGTGCCTACTTACATCAAAATGCTCGGGAGAAACTGAGGGAAGCCGCATACTCACTGGGGTTGAGGTAGCTTGATGCTGTGGCCAGTCGAGCTCCATGGCCCGTATGCGCAGGTGCACCAGTTCCACCTTGCGGGTTTTCGTTTCAAGCACTACCTCTCTCATTCGGAGAGCCAGCTTAAGATCCTCAGCATCTATCCCCGCTTGTAGCAACGCCAGCGGGTCAGCGCTGGAGGCCGAAGCGAGAGCAGGGACCTCTGTCTCTGCCTTCCCCTGGTCTCGGGAAGCCTGCGTGGCTGTGGCGGCCTCCGCTCCCACTGCCCCGTCAGGGCTTTCCGCTGTGCTGCCTGTCTCAGGCTTAGCGGTCATAACTACCCCGTTCTCTATCAGTTTCTCCGACAGACATTTTTTAATCTCTGCCTTTCGAGCATTTAGCGGGACAGAGATATCGAAACGCCCTGCCACCAGTAACAAGTCGGCCTTGGTGCACCAATCAAGTTTCTCCAATGTAGGATGCTGTGCAAAATCATCCATTTCAAAAAGCATTTTACTTAAGCCGTATCTCAAAAACTGCCAACCAACCAGTGAACGAAAACGGGAACAACAATCCCGGGCGAGCCCCCAATTTATGTTACGCTCTGTCTAGGGAGCCGAGCCTAACATAAATAACCGACACCCAAACACGGTATAAGTTACGTGAAACAAACAATTTATTTACAAAACAACAGGTGCAATATGTACAGTGATGGGTGTGATATATATAAGTGATGAAGCGTTGCTTCAGGGTGAGCCCAGGCCTAAAATAACAAACAAAATCAATCTAACCTCTGGAGCCCGAAATCTATCCAAACCCTACACAAAAGAAAACGAAACAAAAAGACAAGTGCTAAACCTAACTCCCTAACCTAATAAAAAACAGGAGAAAACAGAATCAAAGGAAAAGGCAGCTCACCCCTACTGCTTCTCTAAACACAGACACTCTTGCTCTGGTTACCCAGAGCACACGCACACTCACAAACAAATCCCGCACTCAGACGCACAAACACACACTAAGCAAGTCACACACGAAATTTGTCAGTATCTCAGGGGTAGATGCCTCTGCAATAGCGATCCACCCCGTCGCTTGAGCAGCGTCGCTTTTGAAGTCCCCGCTCTGGTGCTGGCCAATCCCTCACTGCCACGCCAGGACTGCGGAGCCAATGACGTGCGGGAGAAACACAATCTTTGGGACAGGAGCGCTCACTCTGTACAAAAGAAAAGCGACAGACACACACACATACGCACACTACAGAACAATGAAGGCGGGAGCCGTAACAATCCCAACTGATATTGGGTAAGAGGCACCCTGGACAGATCACCAGCCAATCACAGGGCCAGAGAAAGACATTCACCACGCTGTGAATTTAAAGTCGCCAATTAACCTGACCTGCTTGTCTTTGGACTGTGAGTAGAAACCAAGCACATTAGCACATTATCAACAAAAATAATAAGTCAGGCAGTATACCTGGATCGTTCAGGGACTCTAGAACAATCTCTGTGTGGCCAGGTCTATAGTCCAGCTAAGCTTGAGGCTCCTTAGTCTTGTTACCTGGTTGGTGTACAGTGCCAAGAAAAAGACAGTGATGCCTTTGGAATTTCTTGATTTTGTCTATGACCTGATGTTCCAGCAATGGACAAACGGTATGTTTCGAATAATACACAAATGTTACCTTCCACTCAAACCATTTGATTTTGCAAATCACAAAATTATCTTAGCTGATTTCCGCCATGACTTCTCAGAGGACCTGTGTTCAATAATACAACCCTGATTCCCACAGATTCTGGACGCTCTGTAAAACATATAAATCAGAATGTGAAAATGTGTTAATACTTTTCTACATAAATTCAAACAGTTCAAAGTTGAGATATTTAATGTTTAACATCCTCAACTTCTCTGATTTTGTAAATATATGCCTACTCTGAATTGGATGCTAGACATGCTACAGGCAATAAATACCAGAAAAAATATATATAATTGTGTCTGTTTAGTTTAAGGTTATTGGGTTGGTCTAATCCTGTGAATTTGATGAAGATCAGACATGATTTTTACCAGGTAATTCCAAGGATTCACACTCTTGACACTCCCTGTCTGCTGAACTCAATATTACAATTTTGTTTACAGCCAAAGGGCGAGTGGAGCTTCTCAGGATCAACCTGAAGGAGCTGGAGCTGGCCAGCGATGTGGACTTGGACAAGATCGCAGAGCAGTTGGAGGGTTACTCAGGAGCTGACATTACCAATGTGTGCAGGTCAGTCATCTCTGGGCTTCCCCCAGAAAAGGGGGATTAATGAAGGAATTTGAGTAATTAATGTAAATTAGTTTGCTGGTTGTTCATGTACCTCTATAAATTCTCTGCTGAAACTGTCGTTGTGTGATGCTGCAGGGATGCCTCTCTGATGGCCATGAGGCGAAGAATCGAGGGCCTCACACCAGAGGAGATTCGCAACATATCCCGGGATGAAATGCACATGCCCACCACCATGGAGGACTTTGAGTCAGCTCTGAAGAAAGTGTCTAAGTCTGTATCTGCAGCTGATCTGGAGAAGTATGAAAAGTGGATTGAAGAGTTTGGGTCCTGCTGAAAAACACCAGCATCGGAGTCATCTGTGTGTCTGACATTGTAACTCTAGTTAGTATTGACTGTGTGTGTGTGTGTGTGTGTGTGTGTGTGTGTGTGTGTGTTGGGTTGTGGATGTGTATTTCTCTGAACCATTCAGGTGATACTGTAGAAATGAATAAGGTTTATTACTTTGGGTAAATAAGTGCACTTACAAAATGTCACCTCTTCCTATTGTACATTAATGTTGTCCAAAAGCCTTTATCGGAAAAGGGTGAGGGCAACATTTTTTCAATTGTTTAACAAAAACATAAAATTATCAAACATTTTCATCAAAATTGTCTTTAGCTTTTACAAAAACATACAAATATGAGGACATGATATATCCTGCACCACACTGATTTTCACAGATGTTTTCTGATGTTGCCTTTACAAGTGTCTTAATGTCTTAATTGTTTTTTTGTTTTTTTTAATGCACTTGATCTTACTTGGAACCATGTGGTTCCATTACATTTTGAAAAATTTAAGTTCTTATGAACATAACACTAACATCATAATTCTAAATAAAGTTAATAAAAAATGGATATAAACATTGTCTTCAATGGAACTTTATTTATTAAGCTACACACCTTCTGGGGAAAAACAACTCCACTCAGGACAAGTTTAAACATTCATTTTAAAACTTAACTGTGGTGAAGTACAACCATAGATTTCTAATTTGAGTATACAGTACAGCTGTGTTGGTAATATGAGTCTTGATAATGTTGTTAATCTTGTAATCATAAGTTTATGGCTGAACTTATGTCAAAACCATGCAATCATACATGAATCCATCAGTGTAAGATGGTGTGAGTGTAGTACACAGTATCTACCAGGGTGGAAGGGACTAGTTACAATTACTCAAATGTTTGTGGGGTACTTTATACTTTAATGAGCATTTTTTCAAGTCAGTAATGTTGCTCATACTGTATGTATTAAACCATGTAATCTACTTGATTACTGATTACAATTTGAATTAAAACTGCAAGCAGTGATGAACGGGCCCTCGCAGTCCGCGCGTCGGCCTGCGGCGCCGTCAGACTGCGTGCTCGCCTGTTACTTGCATGTCAAGACAGGGAGAGATCAAGCAGTAAAGGTCATGTCATTCGGACGATTTTTGTCTGATTCCTGTGTCCAGTGGGTGGCGCTATGGATACGACTCAGTTTTTGATGCACAGATATATTCAGGGCGACTCCCTCTACATCCCTGAGATATTTGGCGCGGATAGGATATTATATGGTGAAGTTACAAGGACTTGATGCTTTATGGCGAAGGATTTAAATGGACGGCACCACCACGGCCGACAGATGTGTCAGGCTGCAACGCCGTCGGATTGCACGCTCACCTGTTACTTGCATGTCATGCTGGGGAGAAAACAAGCAGTAAACATCACGTCAATCGGATGATGTTTGTCTGACTTCCTGTGCCCAGTGGGTGGCGCTATGATTATAAAACAGTTTTGACGCACAGATATATTCAGGGCAATTCCCTCTACATTCCTTAAAGATTTGGTGTAGAAGGGGAATTGTATGTTGAAGTTACGAGGACTTGATGCTTTATGGCGAACGATTTAAATTGACCGGACCACCATGGCCAGCAGTTATGATGCAGGCGAAAGCTTTGAAAAGGTTTTCATCTTTAAGGTCTGTGGATGATACTGAATGACTGTGAAGTCTGTTGTGTTAAATCTGTAGGAGAATGTCATTACAGTGCAAGGATTGGAAATATTTCAAAATGGTGGCCAACAGCAAAATGGCCAAATCAGTATTGATGCAGGGTATGAGATTCTTCCCTCTGGAAAAGGACAGCAGTCAAGTGAGCAGGTTTGGCGAGCGTCCTGCAGTAGCTGTGGTATGTGTTATTTAACCAAAGAAATCACTAAGTTGTTTCAAACTGAGGTGAAGCCACTGCGTTCATCGTGGAAAAGCCAGGCAGAATCACAACTACACACATGTTGTTGCCTGCCACATTCACAGGGCAGACACAACACGCAAATGGCATTCTTAGCAAATTGGCTTATTTGAAAATTGTGTGCTGTGGCTAACTACCACTGACTTATCCATTATGTGGTGCTAAACATCACCCATCAATTATGCCATGTTGTAATGTGCAATTGAGACAACTACCTGCAAATGCCATGAACATCTGACATTGTTTGTCATCACTGCACATAAATGAGTGTAAAATAATGCTTCACTTGCCTTTGTACAAAAATGTATTTATGGCTGTCTATGAATGTCAAGCTTTTGATCTAATTTCTGCTTTGTTTGCTAGTTTTTATTCCATAAAGTGTGCGCAGCTACATTTTGAAGTTTCAATAAAATCTGATAAATATAAGGCTGACTTCCAGCAATGGAATGGAATTATTCAGAGGTTATCCAGAGGTTCCTAAGCAAAAAGGATACATGTGATTTGAAAGACAACAATGCCATCTAGTGGCGACTTGTATCACTCACTGCATGTAGGAAGTCAAATTGCCTGAGGTAAAACTTGCTGCATGTTTCCAGTGGTCTTCATGTGTAAAATAGCGCTACCTACTGATCGTTTTTGGTGTGTGAATTACAGGGGCCATTCTCAACCACCCCTATGAATTTCATTTCCATAAGTGTTATGGTGTGTGCACAGTGCCAAATATAAAATTAAACTGAAGATTAGTTAAGAAAAAAGTTAAATTTAGAGAAAAATATTATAGTATTAGTGAAGAATGTCTAAACTCTGTCTTAATCCAAGCAGGTTTATCTTGAACAAGGCTTACTTCATCTTAAAACTAAACCTTAAAACCTAAAGCCTGTCCTTATTTTTATACATCTTACAGAAATCACAACTAGAATGACTTATAGGCAGTGTTGGGCACGTTACTTTTAAAAAGTAATTAGCCATAGTTACTTCTCCCCAAATGTAGCTGAGTTAGTAACACAATTACTCCACTGTAAAAGTAATTAGTTACCAGGAAAAATAACTATTGCATTACTTTTATTTCTTCCCCCTTTTGAGCTCGGCAGTCATTTTAGCGTACTCGGCATCTGCATATGTATTTAGAAAATGTCTTTCTGCATGGTGGATTGTCACCTGCTCTCCCCGATATTTTGCCAATGAGGCTCTGAAGGAGTCTGAGTCAACAAACGGGAGAAAGTTCTCAACAACATACCTGCCTATCAATGAATTCAATTCAGTCTGTGTCACAAGTTATTGTGAAGCTGTTAGCGGAGCTCACGTTAGAGTCGGAGCAGACAGCGTCCAAACGGCTCCGAAAGCTTCCAACACAGCAGAACACACCGCACAGAAATGTTCCCGACCTCGTCCAAGTCTCTCCAAATGCTTCAGACGTCCAACGGTTGGGCCGGTGTGTTGCTTCCTTTAGCCACACCTGGACTGCTATCATCATCAACAGCGTCAGCAGTGGGGGGGGTTTGGGAAGTGTTATTTTTTTTAGAAGCGTGTGCTGCTGAGAGATGCTTCATTAGATCAGAGTTGCTTACAACGGACGTAGACAAAGGAGATTAAAGTGGTGTCTGTACTTCCACTTTGAAAATGTTAACTTGCCCTCCGGACTCGCCTTGCTGCAGTTCATCTCTGCTAGTTTCTGTGTGTGAGGCTGCTGTGCGCGTGTGTGTAAACTGAACATTGCCACTGATTGGCTTACGAACTCTCACTCAACGTTAGAGAGCCAATCATCATCACTTACGCGGTTGTCCTGCCCCTCCCTACTCCCTCACCGGAGGAAAATAAACCAGCCCTGCTGCTCCGGTGGCTGAGAGCCAAGTCGGTGACAACAGCTTCAATGATCAGCTTCAGTTTGTAACGCGCCACATTTAACAGTCGGTAACGATAACGGTGTTGCGATGGAAATAGTAATTAGTTAGATTACCCGTTACTGAAAAAAAAAAACGCAGTTACAAATGCCGTTTATTCTAACGTCGTTATTCCCATCACTGCTTATAAGAGCGTTCAACATTTCGGACTGATAAAAGATATCTTTGTGATAGATTCCTCTTTAGTTGCTTTTGAGTACCAGCATTATGAAACACTGAATCTGAGTCCAGAGTTGTTGGCATTTGAGGTGGCAGTTCCCAATGTTGCCCAGGCTACAGAATTTGTAAAAGAATTGACTGCATTTCCAAATTTTGGTGCAAATCGGTCAAATCGTCCAGGAGGAGTTCAAAAAAGCAGGTTTTTCACTTTTCACGATTTTACGAATGGAAAAAACACTTTCACGTGGAAAATAGTGCCACCTGCTGGTCATTTTGGGTGTGTGAGTCACAGGGGCCATTCTATAGCACCGCAAAGTTTGGTGCAAATCTGTCAAATCGTCTAGGAGGAGTTAAAAAAAGTAGGTTTTTCATTTGTCATGATTTTGCAAATGGAAAATTACAGCAACAGTGGGTGTGGCCTACACCACACCATTCAGCTGAATTCAGGGAACACGTAGATACGTATAAGGTTTAACAATGTGCTACATATTAAGTTGGAGTTATGTGCCAAAAACGCTTTTGCATTGAAAATAGCGCCCCCTGCTGGTCATTTTTGGTGTGTGAGTCACAGGGGCCATTCTACAGCATCTCTATTAATTTCATTTCCATAACTGTTATGTGTGGGCACAGTGCCAAATATAAAATTAAATTGGCACCACAGCGACATCTGGAGTCGGATTGGTAAACCCTTCATAAGCTCTCCTCAGGAGAGTACTGACAATAACTATACAAAGTTTCGTGTCCATCTGATGAATGGATGTGGAGATATAAAATAGCTCAGTTTAAAGAGCGCCACCATGTGGTCATCGCCTAACATTTTGCACAGGGCCTCAGCGGCCTATTGCGAAGTAGTAATTCAGTTTCATGTCATTAGACCAAACCAATGTGGAGATATGCAACAGTTCCTGTTTTGAACCAAATCTGCAGGAAGTTGATATTTAGTAACTTGAGTATTGTGTGGCCTATCAAAATTCTTTTAATAACTTTTTGTCAGGAGGGTCCACAGATGCTACATGCAAAGTTTGGTGCAAATCTGTCAAATTGTCTAGGAGGAGTTCGAAAAAGTAGGTTTTTCATTTGTCACGATTTTGCGAATGGAAAATTACCGCAAAAGTGGGTGTGGCCTACACCACACCATTCAGCTGAATTCAGGGAACACGTAGCTATAAGGTTTAACAATGTGCTACATATAATGTGGGAGTTATGTGCCAAAAACGCTTTGCATTGAAAATAGCGCCCCCTGCTGGTCATTTTTGGTGTGTGAGTCACAGGGGCCATTCTACAGCACCTCTATGAATTTCACTTCCATAAGTGTTATGGTGTGGGCACAGTGCCAAATATAAAATTAAATTGGCACCACAGCGCCACCTGGAGTCAAATTGGTAAACCCTTCATAAGCTCTTCTCAGGAGGGCACTGACAATAAGTATACAAAGTTTCGTGTCAATCCGATGAACCGATGTGGAGATATAAAATAGCTCAGTTTAAAGAGCGCCACCTTGTGGTCATCGCCTGAAACGTTGCCCAGGGCCTCAGCGGCCTATGGCGAAGTAGTAACCTCAGTTTCATGTCATTACACCATACCAATGTGGAGATATGCAACAGTTCCTGTTTTGAACCAAATCTGCAGGAAGTCGATATTTAATAACTTGAATATTGTGTGGCCAATCAAAATTCTTTTAAAAACATTTTGTCAGGAGGGTCCACAGATACTGCGTGACAAGTTTCGTGCAAATCGGTGAAATCGAAAGTTCGAAAAAGTATGTTTTTGACATTTCGCGACGTAGCGGAAAAAAACGGTAGGGAAAGGGGCGTGGCCTATACCGCAAGATTCAGCACAAATCACTGAACGCGTGGATATAAAGGTTTTGAATATGCGACAAAGTATGTGGTTCGACAGAGTTATGAGCCAAAACGCACTTGCCTTAATAAAAGTTAATAACAGCGCCACCAAGTGGTGGAAATTCACAACGACAACAGATAAATTTTTCGCCAGGTGTGACTTATATTCCAAGTTTGGTGAGTTTTGGTATCCCAAAAAAATTTGGTCAGGCTTCCAAAACAGCAGTTAAAGCCGGAGAAGATGTATAATGAGTTCGAGTTTTTTGAAGTGGGGTCATATAAAGTACATATCTATAGTCGATCTGTTCCCTACCGTAATCACCGATCAGCGCAGCCTCAGTTTGGAGGAGTAGAGAGCCGCTCCAGCCAGATGCTCAGCTTTGTACTGCAGTGAACGGGGTACAGAGAAAAAGCTAAATAAACCACCTAAAACAAGGCTCACCTTAAAAAATATATTACAGTTCAAGTGTACATTGTATAGGTAAAATTCACGCAGCTTCACATTGCCGTCAGACCGCGCTTTATTTTGGCACTACATTTTTTCAACAGCAGAACCCCCGTATCCCTACGCACTAGCGTAACTGGGCAACAGCTGATCTGCGAGCGGCGGAATACAGTGTAAGGCTCTGCTGCTGGACGAGAGGTTTACTTTCAATAAAAACGAAACTTAACTCTCCATATCCCTCCGCATTAGCGCTCATGCGTAGGGATACGGGGGTTCTGCGGTTGAGAAAATGTAGTGCCAAAAGAAAGCGCGATCTGACGCTGTGTAAAGCAGTGTGAATTTTACCTATACAACGTACACTTGGAACTGTTATAGATTAAGGTGAGCCTTGTTTTAGGTGGTTTATTTCGCTTTTTCTCTGGACACCGTTCACTGCAGTACAAAGCTGAGCGTCTGGCTGGAGCGGCTCTCTGCTCCTCCAAACTGAGGCTGCGCTGATCAGTGATTACGGTAGGAAACAGATCGACTATAGATATATACTTTATATGACCCCACTTCAAAAAACCCAAACTATCCCTTTAAGTAGTATACCAGTAGGGCTGCACCCATGCCGATACCGGCATCGGATATCGGGCTGATACTGTACTCACATGCTCGCACACAAAAAATTCACAGATGCCACACACCGATACCACTTTATTGCATTAGGCCGTACATTGCATGAAACTGATCAGAACGCGGCTTGTCATTTGTTGTTGTCATTTCAGACAGGCGGACCGCGGTCCGAGTCCAGATCCAGACGCGGTCCTATACGGACCTGGACCTATAGCCAATAAATTATTCAGGTATTTTATTTTAATAAATTTTGATGGGGCGCTTCTATTTTGACCAGCGCCGGCGGTTTAGCGGATAAGGAAATCCACTGACCAATTACACGAGAGTTAAGGTATCCCACGTGATGATACTCAGCCAATCAAATCTGTGCATTCCAGGCCAAGGGCGGACTCGCGTACGGGGACACCGGGGATTTCCCCGGTGGGCTGGTGGCAGGGGCGGGCTCTTTATATGTCTATGCACAGCACCGACATGTGTGTTTGCTAACTTAGTGATGATGTTGCTAGCTAATGATTCAAGATTCAAAAAACTTTATTGTCCGTCACATAGTGACAGGGCTCAAAACATAAACACCACAAAGACATAATGTCACAGGCAGAAGACTGTTTTATCGTGGTTGTGCTTTTTATTTTTATATGGTATTGGGTTTTATATTGCATGTTTTACTTGTGTTCTTTTAATTATTTATTGTGGAAATTTTAGTGCATGTGTTTGGGTTTTATTTTTAGTACTGCCTGTGAACGCACCATTTTATTGTTGATCAGCTGAACCTGGGAGGTTCCGCTTTGTCCCCTACTTAACAGCCACCAACCCACTGAACAGGGACAGAGACACAGAAAAGAGAGAAAGACAAGAGAGACGCCAGAGAACGCAGGGCGGCGCGAGGAGACCAGACCAACTTCCTGGCAGGTCTGGTTGGCGGAAATAAGAGGCCTGGTTGATGGACTTAAGTCGGAAGAAGCCGAGTGGACTAGAGAGAGGCACTGACGTCAAGGAGTGAGCACACCAGCGAGGCACCGGGTCCCCATGAGGGGACTGGACCTGGTCTGACGGCTCCGAGGTGGGGGGGACAGAAGTATTTTCCATAAAACTCTTTCAGTTCACTGTGTTTTCTAGTAGTTTTCTATTGCAACTTTGAAGTTTACTGTTCCCTTTTTTGGTTTGACTGGTTGTGAAGCATGCAGCAAAACATTATCACCCGATTCTGTGTTTAACTTTGTTAGTCAACTTCACTCCAACTCAGTACCACCAATACACTTATTTTTGGAATATATGTTAAACAGACCTCATTTTATAGAGGAAAAAACGTAGTTTCACAATTCTCATGAGTTTGGTTGTATAAAATCACATTTGTAATGCAAGGTTTTATTGTATTTTTCCCTAAATCTTTCACTGTTGGTGTTTTTTTTAAGCAGTTGCTGCCTTTCAACATAAAAATAATACATAAAGATAAGTGTATCTCTTTGGCATTAAATATAAGATTTTTAAAAATCTTTGCATTGTTGAAGCTCTACAGATATAATAATAATAATAATAATAATAATAATAATACATTTTATTTATCAGCACTTTCAATAAAACTCAAAGACACTTTACAAGATTATTGAGAGCTTTGTAATTGCTTTGAGGAGGATCTTGAAGTGGATATGCTGCTTTATTGGGAGCCAGTGACGGTGTTGCAGGATGGGCGTAACGCATTTCTTTGAGTACAGTACATTACCAAATAATAGTCGGGTTATAATTAGCCGCAGGGTCCCTTTAAACGCTGGATGCAGGTGTATATTTTGATAAATAACCGCTTGTTCCAAATAAATGCAGAGTCTAATTTTTTATTTTTTTTAAATCAAGGAAGAAGATGGACCACTGACACTGCACGTTTTTCTTATTCGCCTTTTTCACGTATTGTGCTGCTTTCTGTCAGTCAGTATCACATTGATGATCGCCATGGCTCCGATGCAGCAAAACAATAAAAAGTACGACTTGTAATTTAAAATTTCTGTCGTAAACTAGACAAATTGCATTTCCTGTGAAAATACAGTGTGAATGCTAAAGGCTAAAGCAAAATCTGCTGAATGTACTGCCGAAAAGCTGAAAAAGCTGAAAGCTGAAATGCCAGAAAAGCTGAAAGGGCTGAAGAGCTGACTAAGTTGAAAAGTTAAAGGCTGAAAGAGCTTAAAAAGTTGAACATAGTGATAGCTGAACAGTTTCTGGAGCTGAACATGAAGCTGAATGTATGGAAAAGCTGAAAAGGCTGAAAAGTTAAAGGCCAAAGGAGTTGAAAAAGTTGAACATTTTAATTGCTGAACATGAAGTTGAATGTTTGAAAGAGCTGAAAAGGCAGAAAGGTGAATATCTGAAAAGGATAAAAGCTATAGAGTAAGAGTGCTGGAAGAGGTTAAAAAGATTTTTTACAAAGCTGAAAAGGTGAAAAGTTGTAGAGTAAGAGAGCTGGAAGGGGTTAAAATGGTGAAAAATCCTAAGAACTTGAAAAGGTGAAGGCTGAAAGAGCTTAAAAGTGTGAGAAAAGGATCGGAAAGGATGGAAAGCTATAGAATGAGAGGGCCGAAAAAAGCTAAAACAGGTGACAAAAGGATGAAAATGTAAAAAAGTTAAAGGGTGAAAGAGCTTAAAAAGGTGAAAAAAGGATGAAAAGGTGAATAGCTGTAGCGTAAGACAGCAGAACAAGTTTAAAAAGGATGAAGTAAGAGAGCCGAAAAAGCTTAAAAAGGTGAAAAAGGATGAAAAGCTGTAGAGTGAGAGGGCCATAAAAGGTAAAACAGGTGAAAAAATGATGAACATGTAAAAAATTGGGCTAAAAGAGCTCAATAAGGTGAAATAAAGCTGTAGAGTAAGAGGGCTGGAAGAGGTTAAAATGGAGAAAAAAGGCTAAAAAGGTGAAAGGTTAAAGGCTGAAAGAGTTTAAAAGGATGAAAAAAGCATGAAAAGGATGGAAAAGGATGAAAAGTTGTAGAGTGAGAGGGCTGAAGAAGCTAACACACGTGAAAAAAGGATGAAAATGTACAAAAGTTAAGGGTGAAAGAGCTTATAATGGCTGCACATACCTGGAGCAGCAGCACACCTGATCCAAATCAGGTGTGCTCTTGCTTGGTTGAAATGAAATCTTGAATGAATGGTAAAACGCCTCCCCTGCGATTTTAGAAAAAACTGTAATAGTTATGGCCAAAATATTTATATGGTGAGTGAGAGGAGACATGGCTGAACTCGCTCATGTCGTTTTTATTTCTGTCGAGTCAGAAATGAGGGAACAGTTTAAAGTTTGAATGGTGTCTCTCGCTCAACGTATGAGGATCAAGATGAGGTTGAAAGGCGATGAGTTTTGAAGAGGATTTGAAGGTTTTCCCATTTGATTCAATGTTAATTTTTCTTTGGAAAAAGCTGAATTACTGCAAAAGTTGAAAAGCGGAAGGTTGAAAGAGCTGAAAAAGCGGAACGTTTTAATATTTGAATGGTTTGAATATCTGAATGTATGCTGAAGTTATAGCAGAATGAAATTTGAAAAAAATCCCCATAAGGATGAATGGGAAAAATTTGGCAGAAAAAGCTGAATATTTCCAGAAGTATAATGGTTAGAAACAAGAAAAATAGACGCCATCATGTCCTAAAAAAGCTGAACATTTTTATACTTGAATGGTTTCAATCGCTCAAGATTTGTAGGAGAAGAAGAGTGCCAAAAAACATATGGAAGAAGAAAAATAACTTTAACTAGAAAAATGTGTATTTCCTACGAAAATACAGTGTGAATGCTGAAGTCTGAAGCGAAATCTGCTGAATGTACTTCCAAAAAGCTGAAAAAGTCGAGAAGATGAAAAGTTGAAAAGGTCAAGGCCGAAAGAGCTTAAAAAGTTGAACATGTTGATAGCTGAACAGTTTCTGTAGCTGAACATGAAGGTTAATGTATAAAGAAGCTCAAAAGGCAGAAAGATGAATATGTTTAAAAGATGAAACGACAGAAAAGCTGTAGCGGGCTGAAAGACTTGAAAAAGTTGACCATTTTAATTGCTGAACATCAAGTTGAATGTTTGAAGGAGCTGAAAAGGCAGAAAGATGAATATCTGAAAAGGCTAAAAAGCTGTAGACTAAGAGGGCTGAAAGAGGTTAAAAAGGTGAAAAGAGACTGAAAAGGCCAAACAGTTGTGCAATAACAGGGTTGAAAGA
>CAEMYA010000698.1:622512-634626 GCA_903131615.1 Diplodus sargus | reverse complement strand
CAGGAGAAGTAGGAGAGCCAGAGATTAAGAGATCCCTATTAGAATGAATGGAAAACACCTCCCAAACCCCTGCGATTTTTGAAAAAACTGTAATGGTTATGGCAAAAATATGTATATGCTGAGTGAAAAGAGATGTGGCTGAATGCTCTCATGTCGTTTTTATTTCTGTCGAGTGAGAAATGAGGGCACAGTAGCAAGAGACAAATCAGGTGCCATCTGCTCTCGGCCTGGGATGAAGTAGGAGGGCCGAAAAAGCATAAAAAAGGTGAAGAAGGATGAAAAGCTGTGGAGTAAGAGGGCTGGAAGAGGTTAAAAAGGTGAAAAAAGGATGAGAAGATGTATAGTATAAGGGCCGAAAAAGCTTATGAAGGTGTAAAAGGATGAAGTAGGAGGGCCGAAAAAGCATAAAAAAGGTGAAGAAGGATGGAAAGCTGCAGAGCAAGAGGGCGGAACGAGCTTAAAAGGGTGAAAAAAGACTGAAAAGGCCAAAAAGTTGTAAAGTAAGGGGTAGAAATAGCTGAAAAAGGTGAAAAAAGGCTGAAAGGTGAAAAGTTAAAGGCAGGAACAGCTTGAAATGGCTGCAGACATGCTGTATCAGGACCAGAGACAGAGACGAAAATGTCCCCCATAAGGAATGAATGGGAAAACGCCTCCCAAACTCCTGCGATTTCTGAAAAAACTGAGGGTTATCGTCAAAATAATTCTATGGTGAGTGACAGGAGTTGCTGAACGCGGTCATGTCGTTTTTATTTCTGAAGAGTGCAAAATGAGGGCGGGAGAGCGAGAGATAAATCAGGTACCGTCTGCTAATTTCCAGAAAATTCTGCTCAAAATTAACATTGCGGCTTATGGGACAGGCACATCTGAAATGAGACCATCAGCTGAAAGCCCACAAGATTTCCTACATTTCTGTTTATATATTGTCTATGTCAAGTAAAAGGTGAGGGATCAAATTCAAGCTGAAAACAAGTTTGTCCATTTTTTTCGTGGCAGCTCTACACTCTGGCGTGCAGCAGTTGGTGATGTCACTCACTCTAGCCGACGCAATACACACCCATTATAAACGCAGAAGACGGGCTAAAAGTCGCTCAACCTAAAACTGCGATTATTTCAAGACCGTACAAGATTTTTAAAAACTGAATACAGGTCCAATAGTTCAAGATCTGCTGAGTGCTTTAAAGTTTGAATGGTGTCTCTCGCTCAATGTATGAGGAGCAAAAAGAGGTTGAAAGGCGATGAGTTTTGAAGACGATTTGAAGCTTTTCCCATCTGCGGCAATGTTAAATGTTTTTTGGAAAAAGCTGGATTGCTGAAAAAGTTGAAAAGTTGAAAAGCTCAAGGCTGAAAGAGCTGAAAAAGCTGAACATTTGAATAGCTGAACGTATGCTGAAGTTATAGGAGAATGAAATTTGAAAAAATCCCCATAAGGATGAATGGGGAAAAATGGGAAAAAATTTGCAGAAAAAGCTTAGAGTGACAGCGGGGACGGCCAATCACACAAGAAACGACAGAGCCAATCGAGGAGCTTGTGGGCGGGTCTAAACTCAGGGAAACAGTCTTCAGCTTGAGCGGCCGTTTTCCGCTTGGTCCTAGTGCTTGACGTGTCTCTGTTAAATATAGCGTAACATTGTTTTTGGACGGTAAAAACTGCAGGGGACCAAAACGGTCTTCTGAAAAAGTGCAGGGGACATGTCCCCTGTGTCCCCCCCCTAAATTACGTCCGTGCTTTGGGCCATAGTAGCGCTCTGGTGTGTGTTAGTGTCAGTTAAGCTGTAGTCCGCGAGGTGTGTGGACCCCCGATTGGCCGTGTGTCTGTATTTCCAGGTGACCTCCGGAACCCTGACTGGGAGAAGCAGAAACAGTCCTTCTTGCGGCAACTCAGATTCAGCTCCAGTCTGTGGCTGTGTATTGCATTCCCCTTGACGCTTTTTCATTAAAAAGACAATATGCATCCAACACATTTACCTCAAGTTTGAGAAACACACAAACATATCACAAAAACACAAAAATGTTGTTTCTTTTTCTGCTTCTTGCGCTGACTTCCTGTCAGACTGCACGCCTTTCAGCACATTAGCACCCCCACAGGTGGAGATTTAAATTGCAGTTTCCCATTGAGCCAGTGCCTCAGTCAGTCAGGGAAATTGGTGGGAGCACTGGGGGGGCCAGTGGGGGCCATGGCCCCCCCCCCGGCCCCCCCCCCTGGGGGCACCACTGCCCTGGTGACTATGAATTAAAAAAAAAAAAAATGCATTCGCCGTTTTGCCCAAATGGGTCATTTGTCCGATTCGTGTAAATCCGCAATAAATTTTTTTTGGGGGGGCGAGGCAATGCACCTGTCTCTTTAAGGCGCGTGCACCTTATCTGGATGAAAACAAGTGGATGAAACAACGGCTTTGAGGCGCTCGTTTTTTCTCACCTACACCTACACCTACTAACTAACGCGACTTCCACAGTTGTTAGATTTAATCAATGAGACCAACATTAATCTCCTATAAAGAGTTTAACCAGCCAGCTGTAAACCTCTAAAAACTTGCCGATAAAGTTACTTGGCTCGTTATCGCCAGCGGGAAGATGACGAAGTTGGCCCCGGGCTATCAGTTCAGTAGATCGGCTACTGCCTCTGAGACGTGCCGGTAGCATGGATGTAGCCTACTAGCCCCTGGTCACTGCTCCCTCTGTATTTCTCCTAAAACAAACGTCGGAGCAAATTTCCTAACAGGCGATATCTGGATAAACTGACCACAGATTTAACAGTGACTTTCTCACATGAAAAAAATATTAAACCTTTTATCAGCTAGCGGACTTTATGCCTAGTTGTGATGTGTGTGTTTTGAACGTTGTTTCAAACTATGCACATTTGCTTGAACATCTTTTAAATACATATTGCCTCTTAATATGTTTTATGTAGCCTATGGCATTTTTAAGCTTCATGTATGTTATTGGACAGAAAGAGCATTGCTGCCTCGGAGCATAGCCTATGTACAGAAAACACATTTACATCAATAAATACATGTTTTACCACTTTTTTGCAAGTTTCATCTGATGGACATCTAGGGACAGATTCACTAAGGTTTGCACAGCTTTTGCTCATGCTAAACCTGCATAGGCTGAGCAATCTGCCCCTCTGTTTGTCTTTGAAGACCCTCTTCACATGTTTCCAAACCAAACACAGAGAGACAGATTGTGCAGGTTTAACACGATCAAAAGCTGTGCAAACCTGAGTAAAACTTGACTGTAAATTCACCTTTAAAGTTTTTTTTTTATTTTTTTATTTCGGGGAGCATGCCCCCGGACCTCCCTAGGGGATCGGTATCTTGTCACCTTTTTTACCCCTGATGAGTTTGCACCCCCGAAATCGTGTGGTGCACCGGCATAAATTGTCTCTGTCCTCTCCTTCACCTGGTCACTGTCAGTGTGCTCTCCCTCAATAAAATTCACCAGAACCTGTGTCCCCTTTAAAAAATAACTCTCTCTTCTTCTCTCAATAATTATCTCCGCTTCTCATTTCCTTCCCCCCTCCTTACACATAAAGACAGATATCCTGATTGTGTAAAGCCTACACAGAACATTAAAGGTAGCCTATCAGCAATGGTACACCATACCTGCGTAAATCCTTAATCTGCTTTATCAATTAAAAAATCCATACTGGCTGACCAGAAAAACGCGCAAATTTCCTTGTTGCAAAGAAAACCTATTTCAGGAGAGAGTCTGTGTTCAAAGTTAAAAAGATTATTTGAATATATAGGTTATACATCCTGTTTTCCTGTTCTGTTTCTACATTAATTGGGGCGGCTGTGGCTCAGTGGGTAGAGTAGGTCGTCTAGTGATCGGAAGGTCGCCAGTTCGAATCCAGGCTCCCCCTAGTTGCATGTCGAAGTGTCCTTGAGCAAGATACTGAACCCAAATTGCTCCTGGTGAGCAGCTGGCGCCTTGCTCCGTCATCAGTGTGTGAATGTGTGTGTGAATGGGTGAATGTGGCATGTATTGTACAGCGCTTTGAGCTGTTGCTAGACTGGAAAAGAGCTGTAAAAATGCAAACCATTTAATATATAGCCATTTTTACCAGCTCAAGAAAAAAACATTAAAGTGAGTAATTCATTTACTGTGTGTGGCGCTTTTGTTTTGTATATTGTATTTGTGAATTCTTTGCAAAAGTGCCATAACGTTTATCTTTGTTGCTGTTATTAGCTGACAAGGCCAGTGTCAGTCATGGGCTGTGTCCCAATTCAGGGGCAGCATCCTTCAGAGTGCGTAATTTGAAGTGCAATTACGTTACTAAGCTGCGCGAAGCCTGTCCCAATTCAAAGTGTGCTCCAAATGCTCCCCACAAATGCCTCCGTCTTTTGCCTGTTCCTGGCGGACACACCGCTACGATACTTTGCAGCTAACAAATTGCCCAAGATTCAATGCGCGCCGAATGAGAAGGAATAAATAGAAAATGGCGACCTCAAGTGGCGCAGATCTCTCATTTAAATGTAAGTATTGGGTCTAAACTCGGTTTTTACTCACTTGATCGTCAAGCACCAGATATGTTAAACTTCAAGGCAGGGCCGCTGGAAGTGATTTTGAACAGGTGGCTGTGAAAAAAAAATGTTTTTAGACAAAAAACCAATGAGCAGAGGCCTATTTAAAATACATTTAAAAAAATAAATAGATTGAGATTCACTACTTTATTGTCACATACACTTCAGTGCACACAGCCAGAGCCTGTAACACACAGACATCATCAGTTCTCAAATGACTATGCGCTATTAGTTAAACTTCACAATAACGCTGTAACAATGCAATAGATTTGGGTCAGCTGGCATGAACCTGGGTCACTGCACCATCTACGTTTTATGTCACATGCGATTCTATTAGCTCCAAATCCTTTTACGCACACCACAAGGAAATTATCTTTGACTATTTAAGCAATTATTGAATCGCTCTCCAAATCCAATACGCAAAGATCGCACGCACAAAATAACACTTTCCGTCTCCATCTCCAACTTTTGGCGCACACCAAAAGGAAATATCTCTGACTATTTAAGCAAGTTATTGAATAGCTCTCCACATCCAATATGCAAAGATTCACACACACAAAATTAACACTTTCCATCTCCATCTCCAACCTTTTTACGCAAACCACAAGGAAATAATATCCGACTATTTAAACGTTATTTAACAGTTCTCCGCATCCATTACGCACGATCAAAACAACACTCTCCATCTTCATCTCCATCTCCGTCTCCATGATTTTAAAAACCCAAAACAATTCTGGAACGCAATTAATAGCATAATGAGTAAATCTTCAAAAGATTCCACTACTCGTCTGAGAATTAATAACGAAATTGTGAATGATCCTTCAACAATTGCTAATGCCTTTATGCAACATTTCTCCAAGATCTTTAGCTCTCATTCCTTTTGCCCTTCTTACAATAATGTAGCACCAAATAGTGTTAACCGCAGTCACTCCTTCTCCTTTAGGAAAATAAGTCCACTGGATGTGCAACGGGTCATAGATTTGATTTGATTTGATTTGATTTACAACGGGTCATAGATGGACTTAACTCTACCAGTGGAGCTGGTCCAGATGGCCTTGAAGTAAAGTTTGTTAAAATTGCCTCTCACACTCTGTCGTATCCCTTGTCTGATCTATTTAATATGTCAATTGATACCTGTGTTGTTCCCTCAAGTTGGAAATGTTCCAGAATCACACCTTTACATAAAGGTGACTTGAATAACTACAGACCCATTTCCATAATAAATTGTGTAGTTAAATTATTTGAAAAATTAGTTTTTAATCAACTTTCTCACTATATTAATGAGTTTGACATTTTATCCCCATATCAATCTGGTTTCAGATCAAATTTCTCTACAACAACAGCTCTCCTTAAATTCGCTAATGACATAATATCCTCTTCAGACAACAATATGCTCACAGGTGCAATATTCATAGATCTTACCAAGGCTTTTGACATGGTTGACCACTATCTCCTCCTCGATAAGCTCCATGCCATAGGACTCTCTGAAAGCTCACTGCTCTGGTTCAACTCCTATCTTCATCATAGATATCAATGTGTTTCTCTTCATGGCACACAGTCAGACTTTATGTTAATGGAAAAAGGGTATCCCCCAAGGTTCTCCCTTAGGTCCACTATTGTTTAGCATCTTTATCAATGACTTACCACAAGCTTGTTCTGATTGTCAAATTCATCTTTATGCGGATGATACTGTTATTTACACCTCTGGATCCAATATTTTTCAAATCCAGTCAATTTTACAGTTAAATTTTGACCACATACAAAAATGGTTTTCATCCAACAAACTTTTACTTAATATAAGAAGTCATATGATATGTCATTCGGTACTAGACAGAAACTTTTACATTCTGCTAAACTGTTCATTAATTATCCTGATGGTACTCCCCTTGAGGTAATAGATCGCTTCAAATATCTTGGTGTCTGGCTTGATCCTCAACTTAACTTTAAAGTACATATTGACTCAGTTATTAAGAAAATAAACTGCAGTTTGGGTCTCCTGTATCGCTCAATAAACTGCTTCACTCTACAGATTAGGAAAAAGATTGTCACACAGCTTATTCTTCCTATACTCGATTATGCAGATATTGTATATCAGAACACTTCAGAAACCAACTTGTCCTCTTTCAAAGTCACTTATAATAACCTCTGCAGGTTTATATTAAGATGTCCATATAGAACTCATCACTGCACTATGTATCATTCTCTAAATTGGTTAACACCCGAGTCCAGAAGGCAGTTTCATTGGCTGCAGTTAATTTTTAAATGTATTTATTATAAATACCCCCCATACTTAAAACAATGTTTGACCCCATATAGGTCACAGCACTACTTACGCCATACTGACAGTTGTTTTTTCTTTGTTCCGAGAATTCAGAAGGAAATTGGTCGACTTTCCTTTCAATTTAAAGCTCCGTCAGATTGGAATAACTTGCCCAATTTTCTAAAATCTATCACTTCTCTTCATCTCTTCAGGAAATCCCTTTATACTCATTTACAAAAACCCTGTTCTTGTTTCTAGCAAATTACTGACGTCAATGCTGATCTCTGGTGAACTGTGGATAAAATTCATCTCACTGACACTGAATGAATGTACTGGTTATGATGATGTGTATATAATAAGAGTGGTTTAAATACCACTCATGTGTAAATATGAATCTAGATGGACTAGGGGGGCAGGGAACGATTGGGTCATGAGTGTATTGTGTGGATGCTATTGCCTTGTAATGTATTGTTGTTGTTTTTTTGTTGTTGTTTTTTGTTGTTGTAATGTACTGTCTTACCTTGTCTTTGTCTTACTTTTACATATGTCATGTAATGTAATGTAATGTCATGTTGTAATATTTTGTCTTGTTTTTGTCTGTATATATGTTAAGGACTCCCTTGAAAACAAGATGATTCATCTTAAGGGACTATCCTTCAAATAAATAATTAATTAATATGAAGGTGCGCGGCGGCACCATGCTCTTACTTTGAGCTGCAGGCCGGGTTACAGGTGTCAAAATGTCGAGGTGCGCTTTGGGGTCGTGGAGACAAAGTCTCATGAGGTGACGAATGTCCAGGGAGTTCAGAATGTCTGTGTGCACATGCATCAGTGAAAGGTGTGTGAGTCTTTTCTGGGTCGTGGTGCTGCATACCCATGTCTTCAAAAGACGCAAGGCGGAGAAGATGCGCTCGGATGAGGCCACGGACATGGATAATCACAGACATAGCTCGATCAGTTTTTCTGTCTCTGAAAACACGGCTGTTGTTTGTGGCTGGAACTTTGGCAAACATGATGCTATATCTTGGACTGTGACACACTTAGACCCTCTGTCTTTTGTGACATCGGCAAGCTGCTTGGCGATGCTTGGCCCAAGGATTTAGAGCTGGAGTTCAAGGCGGTCTGTGTCAACTTTTGTCTAATCACGCTCGGTTGGGTTGTGGGTGCTGAGCCTGCCGGTGCACCTGCAGGCTGAGGCGGGCGGACAGTCTCCTCACTCCGGCTGCTCTCCGTTGTCGTGGTTGTGGTACTAGTGTTCTTCTTCACTGGTGGTGGTTTTCCAACAAAATCCGGAATGCGTTTCTGTGCCCTTTTCCCTCCTTGTTTCTGTCATTGGACTATGTAAATGTACTGTACTGCAGCCATGGATGTATGCTGTATGGAGCGAGCGGGAAACCTCTTTACTCGGCGACCGACTAGTAGCCTGCCTGACGTTGACAACGTAACTTCCGTGAACCTGTATTGATTAGGCTTAAAAATGATTTAATTTAAAGTCCAAAATACACGTTATAGCCTACGTGTGTCAAAATCATTCCCCAAAATATTCATAAGGAATTTAGAAATTGTGCAAAATATTTTTAATACATTTTTTAAAAATCTCCCTCTCGCCACTAGGGGGTGCTGCAGCACCCCCAGCACCCCCACTTCCCGCGGCCATGCTTCAAGGGACCTTAAAACCTCAAAATATCAGTTAAATACGTTGGTAATGCTCAACTTAATGCCTTTTACTTTCAACCATTAGACGTTCAGAGGTTGACTTATATCTTGTATTGTGACTGTGGAGATGTATAGACTCGTTTTACTTCATGTACATGAATGGACCAAGATGAACCGATTTAGATCAGGCTGTGATCCGTGTAAAGTCTAGTTAAACGTTGGAATAAAATGCTAAGTTTATGATTATCCTTATGATGATTATATATTTTTTTTGCTGTATTAGAACTCTTGTCTGTCTTACATTTCATTGTGTTTTAGGGAGTAAACAGAGAGCTTCATCACTTTCCGAGGTCAGAACAACATTAGTTCACAGGGCGAAACATTCCGCAGGCTGGATGGGAGTAAGGCAATAATATATAATGATAAATGATAAATAGCTGATTTGTCAGTCCTGATGTCACTTTTTGTAAATCTTTGCATCCCTGTGTTAATGTGATCTTGTGTTTACCTTTTCTTTTGCTTCAAGGAGGAAGGAGGACATGAAGCTGCAGAGAGGATGGAGAGGCTCTTCTCTGCTCCAGAGGACAATCCTCACATTATAGCTGTTGTTATTTAGTTAATGTCTGGGTTCTTTTTATATTATTTGTTCATAATTGTTCATTTTATATAATTCATGAAATAAAATATTGTTGTATTGTTGCACGTTGTCTATTCCATTCAGGATTTACAGCATAAGTACAATTTATAACAGCAAACGGCAGCAAGTGCTACTTTTAAGGGACAACAAGGGATTGAATGTTTTCTTTTATTATTAAGGTCTTAACATTTACAACTATTTACAAAATTACAGCATAAATAACTATTTACAGATTATTATTCACTATTAACAAAAACAGTTATTATTAAAAACAATATTAAAAAAGTTACAGATTATGTACAGTAACAGGCAGAGCAGTGTTGCTGGGCTGGATGGTGTCAGTGGGACATCATCTGGGTCGGTACTCAGGGTGTTTGGGGGTCCAGTCTCCTCTGTCCACCACACATAACCCTAACCCTCTTCCTCCACAAGCAGGAGGGTTAAAAAGGAAATCAGGAATTCCTGAAGCTCAAACATATTTGATAGTCAAACTTTACTCTTCTTTACTCGTCACTTTCGGACTTGGGCTGTATAAATAGTGACGTACAGGTAGGGGCGGGATCATCTGGTGACGCAACCAGGAAATGCTGCGATGGGTAGACTGTCACATTTCACAACAGGCTGACGCTGCCTGCAGGTCTCTTTGAAGGACCCTGCCTTTGCTGGCCGCGAAGGATGGGTCCTTGAAGGATGCTGCCCCTGAATTGAGACTCAGCCATGGAGTTGATGCAGAGGGACAGGCTAATGCCAGTCATAGGAGTGAAGAGGAGGAAGAGACAGATGAGTAGGGATAGGAGAATGAGGAGGAGGAGATGGAAGAGGAGGAGGAGAAGAAGGAGGAGCAAGAGGAGAAGGAGGAAAGTAGAGCAGGAACCACCAAAAAAACAGTGCCAGGTACTAGTGCTGGGCGGTATACCGGTTCACACCGAATACCGGTGTATATTTTCGTTATGATATGAATTTTTAATATACCGCCATACCGTTGTATTTGAATACACAACGTTCGGAACGCTATGCTGCGCCGCGCGACACTGTTTCAGACCGGGAGATGCTAGCGTCTCCTCGTCTCTGTAACTGTTTGGTTGTGTCCGCTACTTGTGTAGCGGCAAGCTAGGAACGGTCGCTACTTTCAAATTAAAAGCCCCCCGCTAAGAACCCAGTTCTAAACTCCAATGGGGTGCAATGTAAAGCTCTTATTTTGAAGACAAATTCCACCTGCTTCCTGTTAGCTGTCTGTTGCTTGAGGCAGCTAACGGAGGGGGTGGTGCGCTAGGCCGCACGCTTCCATTACTAGCGGGGTTTTAACATCGGCGTGTGTTTGACTGACGAGGCGAGAATATGGGCCACGGATCTATAATTAAATAAATATATCAAGTGTCGCCACATTTCTACCGATACATATGTTGTATGTCACTGTTCACACCAAACTTCGTGCTTCACGTCACGTCACATGTTTACGCCGACCCCAGTGGCAGCTTTTTGGGAAAGAAGGAATGGAAGGACTGGTTGAGGGAGGAAAATTACACCCCCCTTAAAGATAGACAGAGTGCTGCCTTTACCTTGCAGCAAATGTGCTGCCTTTTCTATCTAAAAGGGGCTAGTAATTCGTCTCTCAACCAGTAGAAAATGCTGTGAACACCTGATTATGCATGAAAAAAAAAATACCGTCATATACCGTGAAACCGTAGGAATTTTGAAAAATACCGTGATATACATTTTTCGTCATACCGCCCAGCACTACCAGGTACAGGTGCAGTGTGCAGGACTGGGTTGGCAATAGGTCTTTGCATAGAATTATTTATTTATTTATTTTTTATACGATTTTATTTAGATTTTTCAATACATACAAGTCAGGACAAAACAACCACCGTCTTGACGACAGAACAAAACAAGACAATAAAGGCCAAGCCAAAAAAAATGATAAAAAAATAAAAATGCATAGAATTATATTAAGATGACATATGTTGATGTTCCAGTGCCAGTCACACAGAAACAATAAGCCCATCCACTTCTGTAGTTATTATAGTGCAAATAAAGTATTCATGTTAAAATTATGGTTCCACTTGTAGCATCCCCGGCTGAATGATGGTCACTCTCTTTCACTGATGGTCCAAAGTTTTTATTGAAGGACCGTTGTACACTTGAACACACCCTGGAACACACCGTAAGAGCTACGAAAAAAGTTATAAAAAATAGATGTAATTATCTTCCTTAATACCCTTATTATATCATAAATACCAGGGTTTTCCTGCAGACCTTATTTGGCCAGGCGCCCCGCCCGGCCTGAAATCTGTAGCACCCAGGCTAGAATTATGTCGGGCAAAAAAAAAAAATGCAATGCAAGCAAGCGACACGGCAGCGCTTGAGAACTAATCTACCAGTGCACATAGATAGATTGGTGTTATAATGAATTAATGTTGATTCTTTAGTGCTGCGCTGTCTTCCTGCAGCGCATTCTGCGCCCTCTCTCTCTCTCTCTCACTCTGAAAAACTACCATCCTGGCGAGTAAAGAGTGAAAATGCAGGTCCGATGTGCACTAACGTGCACCTGGGGCCCAACGAGCCAGCGCCTCCGCAAAAAACAAAAACAAAAAAAAAAACATGATTTTTTTGTCGAATTTAAGATGCACACAGTGAAAAAACTACACTGTAAGTTATTTTAAAACCGTTTATTATTGTCATTACTAGAGGTGGGTGCAATTCATCGATGTGGCGATGCATCGCGATGCCTCACGTGACGATTTGGCATCGATTAATTAAAGTCGATGCTTTGCCACAAGACCGGAACAAAAAACACGTAACTGGAACCTTAGCGCGCGCCGCCCGGACTGTTTAGCGAGTGGGACCACAACAAACGGAGCAGAAAACTTCACGGAGGCGACTTATTTTTTATTAACAGATTGTCACTCTACAACACGGAGCGGCGCTAAAGTTTAGCTGCTTAGCTAGCAAGGACTCGTCGCGCTGCTACGTTACCAATTAGTTTATGAGTTTAGTCAACACGTGAGAACACGTCCGACACGGAGAGTCTCCTGTTG